>CP092865.1:8692829-8740140 GCA_030710605.1 Cordylochernes scorpioides
TAAAAATAAATGTGTACGAAGATGTTGCATTTGGCGACGAGGATATAAGAGTAAGTACCCTCGAATTTTGAAGTAAATATTTTTAGAAAATATCTTTGATTTTGCATATAATTGAAAGTAAATTTTAAAAGACACAAATTGCAAAGTTTTAGGATGCAAATTTAAGAAAGAGTGAAAAAAATGGCTAGTTACCAATTTAAGGAATATAATGAGGAAACTGAAACTTTTGAAACGTTTTATGAACGATTGGAACAGTTTCTCATATTGGAGGAGGCAGGGGATGAGAAGAAAAAGGCTTATCTCCTAACCCTCATGGGAAGTAAAACATATGGTGTTTTGAAGAATTTGTGCAGTCCTATTCTACCTAAAGATAAAACTTTTGATAACCTAATAGATATCTTGAAAAGGCACTTCTCTCCAAAGCGCTCAATTGTAGTAGAGAGGTTCATTTTTTTTAAAAGAATGCAATTAAAGGAAGAAAGCATCTCGGATTACTTGGTGGAAATTAAGCGTTTGGCTTCCTCATGCAACTTTGGAAATTTTCTGGAGGATTCTTTACGTGATAAAATGGTTTGTGGATTATATAATGCCAAAATACAAAATAGAATTTTGTCGGAGGGCGACATTTCTTTAGCTAAAGTAATCGAGATAGCATTATCTATGGAAGCGGCCGAGAAAAATACAAAATTATTTCACTTGGAGCAGGGTGAAGATTGTGTAGATAAGTTGAGGATGGAACGCAAGGTTGAATCAAATTTCCAGAATGGCAAATGTAAACATTGTGGTAAACAGCATAAAGAACTATGTAGATTTAAGGAGGCGATATGCTTTAAGTGTAATAAAAAAGGACACATTGCCTCAATATGTTGGAGCAGTAGAAGAAATCTAAGGCAACATCAGAATCAGCCGGGAAATATACATCAGATAGGAGACCAAGAAGAGGAGGAAGAGTATGTCCAGAAAATTATAAGCGTGACGATACCTGAGTATAAAATTAATTTTGCCTCAAGTGACCCTCCCTATCTGATGGAGTTAAAAGTAGAAGGAAACTTTATTAAATTTGAAATGGATACGGGTAGTGGTCTAACACTGATATCAGAAAAGGATTTTAAAAATAGTCTTCAACACTTGAAATTGGAAAAAGCGAGTATTATTGTAAGAACTTATGATGGTACCGTGGTACCCATTCTGGGTAAAATCAATGTCAAAGTGGAGTGTCAAGATATTACTTACAAACTTAGAGCGTTGGTGGTGAAAGGAGAAAAGAGGGCTTTGATGGGAAGAGAATGGATAAATAGATTGAAATTGGGCTGTTTCGCGGTAAAACATATGCCTGTGGAAATTACCATTGAGGAAATTTTAAAGGAAAATCAAGCCCTATTTGTGGAGACAACCGAACCAATAAAAGGTTTCACATTTTCAGTAAACATGTGTGATGTGAATCCAATTTTCCATAAGGCTCGTCCGGTGCCTTTCGCCATTAGGCCAGCAGTTACTGAAGCATTAGACAAAATGGTGGCTAAGGGTTATCTATGTGAGGTGGCGAGCAGTAAATGGGCCACTCCAGTGGTTGTAGTGCCGAAGAAAAATAAAGAGATCAGAATTTGCTGCGACTTCAAGGTAACTCTAAATAAATATTTGGACACTGCGGCCTATCCCCTTCCCACACAGCAAGATTTATTCTCCACATTGGCCAAGGGAAAATACTTTTCTAAATTGGACTTGAGGAACGCTTATCTGCAATTAGAGGTGGACCCAGGCACCCGACCGTTACTAACGATAAATACTCATAAAGGGCTTTTCAGGTTTAAGAGAATGCCATTTGGATTGGCAAATGCGCCCAGTTATTTTCAATCTGTAATGGATAGGGTTTTGTCAGGTATAGGAGGCGTAATTTGTTATATTGATGATGTCCTTATAGCCACAGCATCAATTGAAGAACATCTGGCGTTGTTGAAGACTATATTTGCTCGCTTGGCGAAGTATAATATCAAACTAAAGAAAGAAAAATGCCTATTTTTGCAAAAAGAAATTGAATATTTAGGACATCTTGTCACGGAAGAGGGCATCAGACCTTTAGATCATAAGGTACAAGCAATACAGAAGGCCAAAACGCCTACGAATATCTCTGAATTAAGGTCATTTCTTGGGTTGGTAAACTTTTATGGGAAGTTCATACCCAATTTGCCAGAGCTTTTGAAGCCTCTTCATGAGCTTCTTCACAAAAAACGTCCTTGGGTTTGGACAAAGGAATGTGGAGAGGCCATTGACAAGTGCAAGAATAGCATTACCTCTGAGAGGGTGCTAGTCCCTTATGATGCGACTTTGCCATTGTGTTTGGCCACTGATGCATCGCAGATTGGAGTGGGCGCTGTGTTGTCACATATTATAGAAGGCCAGGAGAGACCGATTATGTTTGCCTCACGGACTTTATCGGAAGCAGAACAAAATTATTCTCAGATTGAGAAGGAGGCTCTAGCCATTATTTATGGAGTTACCAAGTTTCATCAATTTATTTATGGAAGAAAATTTATTCTTATTACAGACCATAAGCCATTGGTGACCATTTTGGGCTCAAGATCAGGAATCCCCACCTTATCTACTTCAAGATTGCAGCGTTGGGCGCTTATTTTGTCAGCTTATACTTACGATATTAAATTTCGAAGAACTCAAGACCATGGGAATGCAGATCTTCTGTCACGTTTTCCTGTGGGCTGTGAAGAAATTCCAAGATTAAATAATGTCTATGCTTTATCCTATGTGGAAGAATTGCCGATCACAGCAGAGGAAATTGCCACGGAAACTGAAAAAGACGAAGTGCTCTCATTGGCCAAATTTTATACTCAGCAAGGCTGGCCTGAAAAGGTGGCTGATCACCTCAGACCTTATTTTCAAAGGAAACTTGAGCTAACTGTAGATGGGGAGTGTTTGGTTTGGGGAATGAGAGTTGTCATTCCACCATCTCTCAGAATAAAAATGTTGAACTGTCTTCATGAGACTCATTCCGGTATGAACAAAATGAAGGCTGTAGCAAGATCACATTTTTGGTGGCCAAATCTAGATACCCAAATCGAGTTTTTGGTAAATAAGTGCAGAAGCTGTCAGCAATCCCAGGATGGGCCAAATAAAGGAAAATGGCAACCCTGGAAATGGTCAACCAGACCTTGGCAAAGAATTCACATTGATTTTGCAAATAAGGAAAACATTAATTTATTAATAGTAGTAGATAGTCATTCAAAGTGGATCGAAGCCATCCCAATGAGAGAGACCACCACACGCAAAACCATTGAGCAACTACGGCGTCTTTTTTCTTCCTATGGTCTACCGGAGGAACTTGTATCTGATAATGGACCTCAGTTTACTGGTAGTGAAATGAAAGGTTTTCTGGAAGGAAATGGAATTAAACAAACATTGATCCCGGCGTACCACCCGCAAAGTAATGGCTTGGCTGAAAGAGCGGTTAGAACAATTAAGACTGCCCTGGATAAAAATAAAAGGAAAATTGGGGATACCATTCAAGACACCTTATCAAAAGTTCTTCTGGCATATCGAAGCACCCCGCATGTGACAACGGGAAAGACTCCATCAGAGCTCTTTATTGGGCGTGCGCTTCGAACCAGAGTATCGTTGATACATCCCAGCTTGGCATCTAGAGTTAGGGACCAGCAAGCCAGGCAAATGAAGTATGATCGGCGAACCCATTTGGAAGAATTCCAGATAGATGATTTAGTGTGGTGTAAAAACTTTAGAGGTGGTGATAAATGGATCCCAGGAAAAATTGTGGGCAAGAAGGGAACTAGAGTCTACACCATTTTGATCCACGGACAGGTAAAGGCCTATCACAGGGATCAAATTAGAAAAAGGTGGAGGAATGGTGAGGAAGATGAGAGTGGAGATGGAGAGCGTCAACCCGAGCACTCAAGAGGAGCAGGTCCCAGTGCCATAATCTCGGAGGTTGTACGAGACAGAGGTTATATGGAGTCGCTGTCGCCAGGACTAACTAGCCAGCGGTCGGATCAAGATTCAGAGGTTCAGAGTGATACAGACGATGGAAAGTCATTGGAGCCTCTTCGCTCGCTGGACCCCGAGGCCTTGAAAGAGGAGGGTCCTGTCCTAAGGCGGAACCCACCTCGAGCGAGGAGACCGCCTGCGAGATTTCGTGTTTGAAGAGAGAAGATGGTGATATATAGCTAGCAATAAATATGTATATATGATAATTTAAACCAACAACCCTATATATTATAATCTTTATAACACGATTGTCATGTTGTATATAGAATTAATTGCAGATTTATAACTAATTATATGCATAATTGACATGTCTCCGTGCATCACCAAATGTAATGTACTGAGGATGAATAAATAAAAGCTGTGTAATAGATTAAAAACTGAGTTAAGAGCCAGAGAGAGATTTACAAAGTAACTTCTAAAGATAGATGGAAGCCCAGACCGCTGCCAGAGTCGAGTTGCACACGTGCAGAAAGGCAATACTTCCTGGTCCATTTCCTAGTTCACTTCCTAGTCCAAAAAAGTTGTTTAAATAGGACCCCACGTAGCAACAGCCATTTTTCAGTTCCAGAGTTCCCCATCTGCGTGTCGCCGGTTGTCACCAACTCATCGACCATGTAAAACAGTAAGGAATCTTCTATCTCCATCTTTGCTCTTGGCTCGCTTTTTATCTATTCAAGGAACTTTCTTTTAACTGTGTCTCTTCGTTTTTTGTGTGTGGACATTCCCAAGTCTCCACTCTGCCTCGATCACGACTGCCTGTACCCTGTGAGAACTGTTAAAGATCCTACAAGGTGCAGAGAGGTACGGGAAAACTCTCCACGCCCTGACTGTCCCTCGCGGTTACTACAGGTTTGACCCTCGGTTGCCACAACTTATAGCGAGAGTCGAAGAGGTTCTACAACAGGCTTACCAAACCTCAACGCATTATTACAGCTAGTCGACAGGATCCCTAATCACAGATAAGGATCCCAACACATTATTACAGAGAGTCGACCGGATCTCAACACAATATTACAGAGAGTCGACAGGATCCCTAATCACAGATAAGGATCCCAACACATTATTACAGAGAGTCGACCGGATCTCAACACAATATTACAGAGAGTCGACAGGATTACCACAACGAAGGAGACCACAACGAAGAAGGTAAAAAGACTGTCCAGATAGATAGTCGAGCCAAGAAGCAAGATGGAGGAACAAGCACGCCATTCCAACAAAACGACCAAGCAATCTTCCCCTCAACGACACAGCCGAACATCCCGCAAAATAAGCCGGTGAGAAGTTACCCACCTTCGACCTTACAACGCTACCATCCAGACGACATGCCACCATCGCCAAACAGAAGTCACAAGCTTCTACAAGCTCTACAAGACGCCTTCCACGTCATCAGGACAACAACCAAAGACCAAGTCTCCTGACTGAACAATCATAAAAACTGTGAGTTTTTAAAAAATCTACTTAACTCTCTCTTCATGCTAACAACTTGATTTTCCATAAATATAATGTTTATTTTTACTGTAATTATTTTTAAATCAAATTTTACCATTTTTTTAGCATTTCAATTCAAATTTTAAATATTGTACACCCTCATTTATCAATTTTTACTTTATTTTAAGCAACTTATAAATTTTAATTCATTACTTGCAATCTTACAGTTTTAAAAAAATCATATTATATTTAAATTACTCGAATCATAATTCTAAACTTATTTGTGTGTTTCTCTTAATACCTTATTTTTATACCAAAAAACACCAATGTCTTACTTAAATACACAAAACTTTGCAAAAAATCATTGTTATGTTCACTATTTTATGTACACGCCCCATTCAAATTAAGTCACTATCATGCCATTGCCCTTTTACAAGTATAATTTTCGCACTAACATAAGCAACGATTTAAAAAATATATTCAAATTTTAATAAACATAGGTGAAACGCATTTTTTTAATACAAAAATCGAAAGATACACTATCTTCAAAAGCACAACTAGAAATGTAACTGTCCTTCCCAAAACAGTTAAAAATTCCAACATAACTACACTCCCTCGTCCTTTTCTTTTTACATGCATAATTATTAATAATTCACACATCCCTCGGAACGAACTTCAACACATTCTCACATCACTTTCTCCAATTGGCCACATCTATTAACGCGCGATTTAACAACACAGCCAATTTCGAGCCACACGAGCTCCATATCGTCGCGAACACAAAGATTTCACGATAAACATACCACCTCTATAACAATCTGAAAATTCTCGATGTGTTTCGTACAACAACCACCCATGACTAATAAATTTGTTATTCATTCGGAAATTAGTTAGATGCTGTACCCAAAAACGAAGACTTCACGTGGCACCTTTCCATACAACACCCACTAGTGATACACAGCGCACCACAACAATTTTCTCACTTAACAGGCCCAAGACGCCTTCATGCCTGTGACACCTCACCAAAGCGTGTCTACGTTGAAGTCGCACTTTTATTCACATCTAAGCCTGACATCATTGAATAACATTTTTTATTAGTCCGCAACATCGTCGAAACACAACACTTGCGAACACCGAGAAGACTATATTTTCAAACAGACAAGAGGAGATAACTCAACTCGGGACGTAGGCCAGACATGGGATCATGTGACAGGCGGTAACAAAGGGTCGGCAACAAAGGACCGCCTAAATAAACAACCCAGCTATGTCGGTAGGCATCAAAGGACATGACACATGTTGATATGGACACCAATTGCAGCCGCGATGTTAACATGACACCTCCAGTTCGCTAGGGTATGCTAGACTTTCGTGTCCACCAAATAACCTGTCAATTATCAACTGATTGGCTTACCAATCATTACCCAATTTACTTATTAATTTGAATTTTAATATTGAAATATCATAAAACTTTATATCTTCAATTATCATCGTGTGTTTTACAACTTTTACATTATTTTCACGCCCAGTATGGAATATTTTTTCTAAACTAGAACGCCATCTTTTATAATGTTAACCCTTTATTGTTATATATTACAATCATCTTCGTCAATACCATCCAATTTTAAGAATCAAGATAGCTCCCCGTCTGGTCTCACATAATATAATCGGGAAGATCTGGCAAAGACCAACTTCTCAGACCGGACCAAAGCGACATAGGGCCACATTGCCTCCCCATAGGTCAAACTAAAGACACCAATAATCTTGGACCTACACCTAGACATTGTGTGAATATGTTCCTTTCTTTTTTTTCAGGAACGAATATTTTTTGTTTTCTTTTAACTTTTCTTCAAAAGAGACATTTTTTGCTCCATTTGTTTATCTAATCATTAATAACCTTTAATTATATTATTTTTTTTTGTATAAAATCTTGAATAATTATTTTTATTTATATTTTTTTTACTTTTCAATTATAATCAAATTTTTATTCCAACATTATTTTAACAACTTTATTTTAACAATGGCAAAACAGTTAATTCTTTCAATAATCATTTTTAATTCATTATTATATCTTTTATATATTACTAATTCTCATTATTATATCTTTTATATTTTACTAATTCATTATTATATCTTTCATATAGTACATGTTTGATCTTATCCACTTATACTTTTTTTATCCACAATCACATTTTTATCTTTTTATTCACTATATTTTTGTTTAAATAACTTTATTATATGACAATGTTTATCATCAACTATCGGGCATCTACAACAATCGTTTTTCAATAATCCTACTTACTAACTAATTCCCTATACTTTCTCACTACCTATTTCAGCCATTGCTTCGAACGATAGTAGAAACGACAGCACTGCTTGACAAATTTTCTTTTGATTTCGTAATTCAACAAACTCTTTGAACAACGTTCCCCAGAAGTACAAGTCTCGACTTTTTGGTCTGAACACGTTTCAAAAGTTTAGTTCAATCATCCGCAGAGCACATCACCAACGCATGCACAAAGCGTTCACTTTTTTCAATTTTCAATTTTTTTTTCAGCTCTAGCGGACCACAACCTTTGATTTCAAGTCAAGTCAGACAACCTACTGTCGCTCCAACAATTCTACTTATCGCATGGCTCTACCACCCCTTTCAAGCATATTAATTATTTTCTTCAACAACTTTTCAACCCAATAACCCTACAATTGTGACAAAGCACTGTAACCTTATACAGGATCGCAGGTGAAACATTGCCTAGGAAGACGCACAAGTCTATATCCTCGCTTTGCACCTGGATCTCAGTATTTGATTGTCTGTGCAACACTTACAATTGCATATTCTTCAACCCCTAACCCTTTCCAACGCCCGCCAACAATCTCTTAGAACATCCTCATTATTTTTTTTTAGCAAACAAAGGTTTTACCTACAGTTCTCTTTTATAATGAATATCATAACTTTTAAATTAAACATAAGTTTTATTTTTATAATTTTCAGATATAGTCAAATAAACATCTTGTTATAACCCTTTACCCTCACAGTTTTAATTAATTAAAAGAAATTTTAATTACTTACCTGTGTTAGAGAGGCTTTACCCGCTTAAACCCGGATAAACCCTTTCACTCACGGGGCCCATCTATGATAATTTAAACCAACAACCCTATATATTATAATCTTTATAACACGATTGTCATGTTGTATATAGAATTAATTGCAGATTTATAACTAATTATATGCATAATTGACATGTCTCCGTGCATCACCAAATGTAATGTACTGAGGATGAATAAATAAAAGCTGTGTAATAGATTAAAAACTGAGTTAAGAGCCAGAGAGAGATTTACAAAGTAACTTCTAAAGATAGATGGAAGCCCAGACCGCTGCCAGAGTCGAGTTGCACACGTGCAGAAAGGCAATACTTCCTGGTCCATTTCCTAGTTCACTTCCTAGTCCAAAAAAGTTGTTTAAATAGGACCCCACGTAGCAACAGCCATTTTTCAGTTCCAGAGTTCCCCATCTGCGTGTCGCCGGTTGTCACCAACTCATCGACCATGTAAAACAGTAAGGAATCTTCTATCTCCATCTTTGCTCTTGGCTCGCTTTTTATCTATTCAAGGAACTTTCTTTTAACTGTGTCTCTTCGTTTTTTGTGTGTGGACATTCCCAAGTCTCCACTCTGCCTCGATCACGACTGCCTGTACCCTGTGAGAACTGTTAAAGATCCTACAAGGTGCAGAGAGGTACGGGAAAACTCTCCACGCCCTGACTGTCCCTCGCGGTTACTACAGGTTTGACCCTCGGTTGCCACAACTTATAGCGAGAGTCGAAGAGGTTCTACAACAGGCTTACCAAACCTCAACGCATTATTACAGCTAGTCGACAGGATCCCTAATCACAGATAAGGATCCCAACACATTATTACAGAGAGTCGACCGGATCTCAACACAATATTACAGAGAGTCGACAGGATCCCTAATCACAGATAAGGATCCCAACACATTATTACAGAGAGTCGACCGGATCTCAACACAATATTACATATATATATATGTTTCTATGAAAATGTTAATCTGCAAGACGCAGGTTATCATCATCCCTTTTTGATTTGTTTTTGTCACTTTTTGGCGTTCCGAAAATAAACAATAAAAGGCTGTATCAGACTTTACTAAGACAATAAAGATTTGCTAAAAATAAATGTGTACGAAGATGTTGCACTCCTTTTTTTTTTTCTGGTCACCTTTACCTAAATTTTTGGTGAGGGGAATATATGTACATATGAAACAACAGTTTCCAGCTCGGATGTCTCTGGATGTCTTCTTCTTTACCAGGCATCAGCTTTCGGCATGGAAGTCTGGTGTCATCTGTTGTCTAGGTTTCTGGGCAAAAAGAATGGTCTGTAAGTCTATGTGGGAGGGAAGCCATGTATCCATTTGATTTGATTATACATACGCCTTCTGTTGGGGTATGGTTACAAAAACGTGCCCCAACATCTTGAAGCAATAGAAACCATGAGGCACCCTAAACCATTAAACAAAAGTATACAGTTGCCATCACAGTACGTTCCCCTTCTATCCTAAAAATCTTCAAAAGTCTCCACTAAATCCTTTGAACTGTATATAGTTGATTCTTTATATTTATTCAATTACGTAAATTTCTTTTAAGCTATCTTTGTACTATATAATATTTGAAGTTAGGATCAGACATGACGTGGCCACGCGGTGCTATTGAAACGAGGGCGATAGGGGCGTGGTAATTTTCTTTTCTTTTATTTTGTTTATATTAAAAACGATATATAATCTCTCCTTGTTTGTACACTATAATTAGCTGAAGAAGGGCTTGCCCGAAAGCTTCTTTTATCGCGTTAATAAAAAAAGAGTTGCGGCGATATATGATTCCTTCTTTCTAAAGTATTTATTTATTAACTTATCTTTTTATAACATGGTTATATATCTAAGAATTAGATTATAAAAGGCATATATTGGATTTAATAAAATATTTATTTTGCCAATATTTCGGCTGGCTGAACGCCAACCTTTATCGAGGCATTACATTTTTGTTTACATTTTAATATTGGCAAAATAAATATTTTATTAAATCCAATATATGCCTTTATTATCTAATGAATTAAATATGGATTGCTCTATTTTCAAAATATCTAAGAATGTTTACAAGTCGAGTCTGCAGTGTTGCCAGATCAACTTGTCAGTTCCATCATAACAATTGTCTTTCTCTCTCTATCTTTAAAATTGATATATAAAGAATTTTACTTTAAAAACAAGTTATTATAGATATCAAAATAATGTCATTAAAAGAAAACATTACAAATACTGCAAATTATAAGATATCTACCCATACTGAAGAAAATAATTTGAAATGTCCCCATTGCGACTATAGTTCAGACAAACAGAAGCTCTTAAATACCCATGTTAAAATACATTTTGGTAGAAAACCTTATAAATGCCAATATTGTGAATACAAAGCATCAAAAATATGGGTGACTTCCAATCACGAGAAAATCCACACGGGAGAAAAACCCCACAAATGTCCACTGTGTAACTACCGTTCAATTCTAAAGACTGATATAAAAAAGCATATGCAAATTCATCAAAAGGAAAAATCCTTCAAATGCAAAGAATGCAATTTCAGTTCTAAATGGAAGCATTCATATCTTGGCCATTTGTGGGTACACAATAAAAACAAGTATACCATTGAATGCGACCAATGTGATTATGAAGAGGTGAATATCTGACGCTCTTGTCTGATATCCATGAGCCTCTTTCTTTCTCAGGGAGTTCACAAAAAAAATAACACATCCTGCTATAAAAAGACATGTAGATTGCGTGTATCCTGTACGCACTGGGGTTAAAAAAAGGAAGGAGGGACATAAACTCTGGTTAAATTTACATTATATATTTATTTATCTCTTTCGACCAAAAGAAAAACACAAAGATAAGAAAAAAATATAAATAAATATGCAATGACGATTGAGCGGAAAGTTTACATATATATATATATATGTTTAAGAAAAAAAAATTTTCATTATAAGAGAAAATACTTAACTTTAGTGCTTCTTTTTGTTGGAAGGCTGGAAACCCCTCCAAAAAAAAATAATTCTTTTAGGACTACATTTTACAAGCTTCCCTCCACTATCTTATCTATTACTGACCAGTTCCCGCCCCCCTAAAACTTCCTCGTGACTATCTTATCTACTACTGACCAGCCCCCTCCAAAAACTTGCTTGCCACTAACTTTTGTCCTCCCAGGGTGACCAAACAAAAATTAAAAAAATAAAAAAATAAATCTTTATCTGTGATAAAAAATAAAATTATAATAAAAAATTATCTTTCGAAATATTAATTTAAAAATATTAATTAAAAATAGAAATCCCAAAATAACTGCTTATTTAAAATAAAAGGAAAATTTATTATAGTACTATATGTTATAAAAAAAAGGAATAAAAAAAAAGGAGGTGAAGAGATGGGCTGGTTTTTTTTTTTACAGAGAAGAATTCTGGAAGTCCGCTTCATTGTCCACCGGCTTTTCTTTGATTGTAGAGGCCACTTCTGGGGCCTCCACAAAGTCACCCACAGAATCAAAGAAAAGCCGGTGGACAATGAAGCGGACTTCCAGAATTCTTCTCTGTAAAAAAAAAAACCAGCCCATCTCTTCACCTCCTTTTTTTTTATTCCTTTTTTTTATAACATATAGTACTATAATAAATTTTCCTTTTATTTTAAATAAGCAGTTATTTTGGGATTTCTATTTTTAATTAATATTTTTAAATTAATATTTCGAAAGATAATTTTTTATTATAATTTTATTTTTTATCACAGATAAAGATTTATTTTTTTATTTTTTTAATTTTTGTTTGGTCACCCTGGGAGGACAAAAGTTAGTGGCAAGCAAGTTTTTGGAGGGGGCTGGTCAGTAGTAGATAAGATAGTCACGAGGAAGTTTTAGGGGGGCGGGAACTGGTCAGTAATAGATAAGATAGTGGAGGGAAGCTTGTAAAATGTAGTCCTAAAAGAATTATTTTTTTTTTGGAGGGGTTTCCAGCCTTCCAACAAAAAGAAGCACTAAAGTTAAGTATTTTCTCTTATAATGAAAATTTTTTTTCTTAAACATATATATATATATATGTAAACTTTCCGCTCAATCGTCATTGCATATTTATTTATATTTTTTTCTTATCTTTGTGTTTTTCTTTTGGTCGAAAGAGATAAATAAATATATAATGTAAATTTAACCAGAGTTTATGTCCCTCCTTCCTTTTTTTAACCCCAGTGCGTACAGGATACACGCAATCTACATGTCTTTTTATAGCAGGATGTGTTATTTTTTTTGTGAACTCCCTGAGAAAGAAAGAGGCTCATGGATATCAGACAAGAGCGTCAGATATTCACCTCTTCAATGACGCCTTCAACGTGGGACGATCATTTCCATCATGGCCACGAAAAGTTCACGGTAAAAGAAAAACAACGCCCTGCTGTTTAAAAACATGTAACCTGTAAAATCCTGTCTAAAGCATAAAACTAATAGATAAATGTGTGCTAGTTGGAGGCTACGGAAAATCCAGTAAAGAATGGGAAAGTCCACGAGGCGGCCAACCACGTGGAGAACGGATCCCGCCATTTTCTTTTTTAAGGTAAGATTTGATACATTTGTGGGAGTGCCTTTCGCATAAAAATAGAACGTCGTTTTTAGCCTATTGTGTAACATCATATTATATTTTTTAAATGAATACAATTGAACATTGGAAATCATTGGGATTAGGCGTTCGACGTCAAATTTTACATATAGCAATTATAAGTAGTGGCTTAAAAATATGTACAGTCAGCACTTTCGCCTCTAAATGTACATCCTGCAGAATCTATTAAACTCGATGTATTGGTCTTTATTGCAAGCAGCTTAGTTTGTATTGGTCAGGTAAAGTTGGTTTTCTTCCCTTGGATCAGAAGTTAATGGACATTTTATCAGAAGGTGATCAGGGGTTTGTTGTTAGTTTCCACAAGTACAAGCAAGTGAACCAATTTTACCAATTCTAAACAAATATGTGTCGAGGTCACCATGTGTCCAGTATAAATTTTTTTTTAACGTTATAGAAGTTGGGTTATAACTTAAAACACTGCATCATTTTGTAATCTATCTTTTAAATCATATATTGTCAACACCAGTGATTTTTTAGCAAGGTACACCAGTTTAGAGTATTTGAAATCTCAATTTTTGTGTTTATTAGTTATCAATCTTTAAAAAAAAAAAAAAAAAAATCCGTTATACTAGCTGATAGATAGAAAATTACAAGGAAATTTTTTTTAGCGGGAAAAAAATGCAAAGAATCTGAAAAACCATGGGAAAGCAAATAAAGATATCAATCAATGTCAAATTCTAGACTTCCCCCCCGCAAGTTTGATTGACAAGTCGGCGAGACACTAAGGGTTTCAAGAAAACCGCCTTTGCCGTCTACAAGGAAATTTTTTAACAAAGACAGTCTAGACCAAGAATTTGGTGGGAAGGTACGTTTTTTTTTGGCACTATGCCTGCCACATATTTCTTCCATTTCTTTTATTTATCTATTCATTTTAATTTAGCTTAATATTCTAATAATATGCCATATATATTTAAAAACAAATTTTTAAGACAAGATATTATTTATTGATGCCAGTATGGCCAATTTTATGGTAAAAAAAAAAAAAAAAAAAAAAAAAAAACCATCGCAACGCAATTCTCTTGTGTAAAATGTTTTATTACCATTTAGATTACAGTTATGTATAATAATTTATTTTCTTCATCATTTATTTTAATTTACTTCCTTTTATATATTTTTAAGTTACTTTAGGTCATGCAAACAAGACGTTTGCTCAATTATAGTTTTAGATAAAAACGTATTCCAATTTTTATTTTTAATAGCGTAAATGATCTCTTAAACCGGTCTTGTAATCTACTTAATGCATGGGAATCTTAAACTGATATTGCAATTTTTCTTTTATTGACAAGCATAGTAGCGAGTGCGCAAAACAGTATTTTATGATCCTGTAGGACGGTATATTCTTATTTGTAAGTCCTCGTGGAGAAAAAAAAAAAGGCTTAAGATATAGTAGTAAATATTGATGGAAAGGTACGTTTTACGCGAAGCTACGGCCTTTAAGACCATGGTCTGGCTCTATGCCTACCACATATTTCACCCATTTCCTTATTTAACTATTTATTTTAGACTTGATATGATATTCCAATAGTATAATATGCCAAAATATATTTTTAAAACATCTGTTAAGTCATTATGACAAGATACTTTGTTGGATTCCAGTATGGTTAGTTTATCGGAGCGCAAATCCTTGTTTTAAAATAAATGTCTTGCCATTTTAGATTAAAGTTATGTATAGTGATTAATTTTTTTTTCGCATCATTTTAAATATTTTAAGTACCTTAGTTTATGCAATAAATATGCTTTTCCAATTATACAGTTTTAGATAAGACATGTTCTACAATAATTTTTATTTTTAACAGTGTAGATGATCTCTTAAACTGGTCTAGTATTTCTTTATCTTCTTATGCATGGGAATCTTAAACTGGTATTGTAATTTTCTTTCATTGTCAAGCATAGTAGCGAGTACGCAAAATAGTGTTTTATAATTCTGTAGAATTGTATATTCTCATTTGTAACCCCGTGGAGGGAAATGCGTGACAACAGTATAGCGTTTATTGACAGAAAAACCTTCTGTGTATAGATTACTAGCCTTTTTTTTTTTTCCCGTCACCTTTGATTATATTTTTTGCATGTGTCACGCACATTAAAAATAGTACTGCATATAGTTTTATCTCTCCCATTTATAGGTGCATTTATATTTTATTATTTAGTTATTATCGTATTCAATCCAATAGCGATTTTTTTGTTATAATATGATAGCCCATATTACAGAATTTGGTGGGGAAGGTTTTCCTTTTTAATGAAAGTAGTGAAATTGTTGTTTCTTTTCTTTATCTCCAGCCAAAGAACGAGATCATTTTATATAACCTGCATCCTTTGGAAATAAATGACTCTATTTCGGAATACGAACTTAGCAGTTTACCAGATATTTGGTTTTGATAACCTTAGATAAACAGAGATAGAGAGTATTGCACCTCGTGTGTGTTTGCACTTGACTGGTTTTTTTTTTTGATAAGCCTTTCCAGAAAAACCTTATCTTCAGATTGTATGGCAGCAGAAGCCAATAACAAAAGAGACTTATAGCATCATAGCAGATATAAAAACTCGTTTCGACATCGGCTTTCGTAGTTTTATGAAATGTGACGTTAGGCATTGGTAACCAGTAGCAAAGACCACATTTCTGGGAGGTCGGGAATAGGCCTTGAAGATTTAGGAGGGTATCTTGCGTAGACTTAAACTATGGATGTTGGAGAATGTAATTTTGCCTACAAATTTGTATATTAAATAGGATTTAAAGATGCTTACGAAGGTGGACGTGAGTGAATAACGACATAGAACAATATCCCGATGGACGCCACCGCGCGCAAAACCACGTGGCATGAACCAGTTGAAGAGTGGGTCACTGTGGTAGGATGTGGAGAGAATATTTGAAATATACGCATCAATGGTAGAATACAGAGATGTACTCTACATACTATCCACCTGCAGGCTGATGACCAATTTCGCTCAGAATTTCCAAGATCGATTAATCGACATGCCGAGTTAATCTACGCAAGATGTAGTTATGCCAAGCCCGCACCTGTTCAGATGTGTCTAGGCTCGGTTCACCTCTGTCATACCACGAAAAAAAAAAAACACTGCGACAGCCATGTCTTAACGAGATAAACCTTTAGTACCATAACGATATATATATTTTAGCATGCAATCCCGCAATTTAGTGAGACTTCAATTGGAAAGTGTGCTGTATCAAACCAGGTCAAGTCAAAATACACATAATACCATCAAAAGTGTAAGAGAAATTAGCCTGCAATTGATAGCAAAATTTTGAACTACCGCGTAGTAAGCAAACGTAGTCCCTAGCAGAACAAATAGGTCAATCTAATATAATGATGTCTAATCTATTTTATTTAGTTAAAAGGAGGTCCAGGCTGGGCTAAAGAAAAGAACAATATAGTAGACCCTGATATGAGTAAAATAAAATGCGTGTAAAACAAACCCTTCCCATAAATAGGCACTCTAGGTAAATTAAGATAGTTGTATATGAAACAGTCAGTTCATAAAATTTTAGTATGTATTAAATGGGAGAGAACAAAATTGAGCAGAATTTTCTTTTATAGAATTTTTTTTTACGTAACTTTAAATTTTGAATTTTTTAAGTGTAGTGTGCATATTGTAAGAGTAGACAATCAGTCTTGTTTAATATTAGCAATTAGGTGTAACCAATTTAGCACAAATATTCAAGTTTAGGGTAAATTTTTTTATTAAAGATCAGATTTGTGAGACCAAATTAAGCAGAATTTTCTTTTTATAGAATTTTTTTTTTTCATGAAACCTTAAGTTTTGAAATTCCATGTTAAAATTTTTAAATTTCTCTCTCAATGCATATTGTAAGTATAGACAATCAGTCTTGTTAATATTTGGCAATTAGGTGTATCCAATTTAGCGCAAATATTCAAGTTTAGGGTAATTTTTTTATTAAGATTAGATTTGAGAGACCAAATCAAGCAGAATTTTTTTTCTTTTGTAGAATTTTTTTTTTATGAAACCTTAAATTTTGAAATTTTATGTTAAAATTTTCAAACTTTCTCATGTCAAAGCATATAGTATAGACAATCAGTCTTGTTAATATTTGGCAATTAGGTGTATCCAATTTAGCACAAATATTCAAGTCTAGGGTAATTTTGTATTAAGATTAGATTTAAATAGAATAAGGTATTATTTGATCGAGGAGCTAATACTTAATACTTCAGTATGGTGCATACTTTACAGTAGGATCGGTGGCGCAAGCAGCTAAATAGATGTATAGGTACAGCTGGGCAACATCAAGTTTACTCCAGAGCCACACAACAACTCCAGAGAAGATGAACTGCCGAGGTCGGAGTAATGTTTGGCGGCGAGCTGTTTGTGTTCTTAGTGACGTCCAAGGTTGGGTATACGGGAGCCATCGTATGACGCTCAATAATCCCTTGAATTGAGATTAAGTAGACATAGACAATCAGAAGCCAGGTAGTTGAGAGCAGTGGTGTAGCAGAGTGTAGGTTTACACATTAGTACAGATATCGGTTGGGTATGTATAGACGCCCTTTAATTCCATATTCTAGAACTATTGCGTGTTGCCTACAGTCAACAGGTAGGATAAAGTTGTTGACTAGTGGTGTAGAGTGGTTGCTGTGACTGGAGCGTGTTTGAGGAGATAAGGTCAATCAATAGGATCTTATCAGTGGAGGAAGCATCTCCAATTGTTTGTCGCCTTCATGAGTTGAATGTCCTATTCTTTGTCGCTCTAATTAGTAAATTGTCCTATTAAATTATCTTTGCAGTGGTACTAGGTGTTGAGACAAAGACAATTTAGGGACTTTGATATTTACAATTATTTTTAAAGTTAGGTTAGCTTACAGCTGAGACTGATATCAGTCATTTGAATATAAATAGTTAGTAAGAGATTGTATGAGGCATAGGTTAATTTATATTGAAGGGCATTTAGTTCCCAAGTTTTATTAAATATTTTCTTTGATTTCATGATGTCCTTGAATCTAGCTATTGTTAGGGTAAACTTAGCAATGATAATTGAGGTATTTTGGCGTTTATAGCAATTTTTAACTTTAGTTTGTATGCAAGCCGTGAATGAAGGGGGGGAGGGTGTATGAATGGATTGGCTTAATGAATGTGTAAGAAGGTTAAAAACTATTATATTGTTAGACCAAACTACATTTAGAATAGTGTTAGGGAATTTTAATAGGATCGATTTTACTTTGATTTCAAATTTGTTAGGGATATAAGCCTCTCAGGACAATGCAATTCTCAAATTAGAAAATAATAGCTCCTTTTTGTTAGGCTTCCTTCGGGAATATGTTTTTTTTTTTGTTAACTCTTGATATGTGTGAAACTTTGGTGGACTTAGCGGGTTTTCACCGGCGCACCAGGTGGCTACATACAATTCAATTAAATCAATGTAGGGTTGATAACTGGGTGGTATCTGGTTTCAAACCCCAGTAGGGGAAGTGTGCGCTATAGGTATGCTTCCTTCCATATGGATAACGTTAGTGGTAAAAGGCTGAGTTAGGATGGGTCTTGCAAGTCGGGGACTTGATCGGTTCTATGCGCTGACCCATTTGTTGGGTCTGATACTATTAATAGGGACGCGCGAGGTTTCGTAGTGTCTTCAGATGACTGACACGAGGACTCTTCGGCGAGGGTATCAATAAGTGCAGAATAGGCCAGTTAATCACGCCACGGGCTTTGTGCTGGACGTGAGGTCTTTGGCATTTCGGGCTTTGTGCTGAATGTCGTATTTACTCATGATGAGTTGGATGATGTGTTCATCCTGGAGAACCAACCCAGCCCAGTCAGTCTTTATAAAGGACTCCCTACCAGACGTACTATGGTAGTACATTGATAAAATACTATTTCCTTTTTTTTTTTTAGGTATTAAACAAGTTTAGAGCTTGATCATGTTAGTTTAAATTAGTTAGTAGCAAACCCATATAGAATTGGACATGTTTCAACAAAAAAGGCATGGAACTGATAGAGATAAATTTTGAGTGACAGGCACCGTGTCAAGTCGATGTGAAGTCACCAGTTTTTTTTTTTTTTTCTCATTATTGGTTCTTTTATTATTATTCTTATGTTTCCAGGTTTGAATTCATTATTGGCCTTTTATTTATTTATTTTAGTTTTGAATTCATTATTGGCTTTCTTATTTATTTTTGTTTGAATTCATTATTGGTTTTCTCATTTATTCAATTTTGTTTGAATTCATTATTGGCCTTTTATTTATTTATTTTAGTTTTGAATTCATTATTGGCTTTCTTATTTACTTAATTTTTGTTTGAATTCATTATTGGCCTTTTTATTTATTTAATTTGTTTGAATTCATTAATGGTTTTCTCATTTATTTAATTTTTGTTTGAATTCATTAATGGTTTTCTCATTTATTTAATTTTGTTTGAATTCATTATTGGCCTTTTTATTTATTCAATTTGTTTGAATTCATTATTGGTTTTCTTATTTATTTAATTTTGTTTGAATTCATCATTGGCCTTTTATTTATTTATTTTAGTTTTGAATTCATTATTGGCTTTCTTATTTATTTTTGTTTGAATTCATTATTGGTTTTCTCATTTATTCAATTTTGTTTGAATTCATTATTGGCCTTTTATTTATTTATTTTAGTTTTGAATTCATTATAGGCTTTCTTATTTATTTTTTTGTTTGAATTCATTATTGGTTTTCTCATTTATTTAATTTTTGTTTGAATTCATTATTGGCCTTTTATTTATTTATTTTAGTTTTGGATTCATTATTGGCTCTTTTACTTTTATTTTAGTCACTAAGCATTATTTTTTTTTTAAACTAGTAGGCATGCACCTTCCCACAAATGTGTCAAATCTTACATATAAATAGATGTATATATGTGTTTATAACCCTTGTGCTCCAGGCACCCTAAGACTCCGGATATACCTATCACAATACTATCCGTGTCACAGAGTGGAATTAAAAAAAAAAAAACCAGTCTTGCATTCAACTGGCGAATAAATAGAATGCATGGCGCCCTTTGTTTTGATATTTTTTTTATTTTTAGACAGTGCTATTGCTCCCTCGCAAGCCAGAGCATCCATGACCTCCACTTTTGACCCCGGAGATTTGCCTTGCTCCCTCACAAGCCAGAGCATCCCTGACCTCCATTTTTGACCCCGGAGATTTGCCTTGCTCCCTCGCAAGCCAGAGCATCCATGACCTCCACGTTTGACCCCGGAGATAGTCCTGCTCCCTCGCAAGCCCAAATCCCGTGGTCTTGGCGGGGAAGGATTGTAGAGGCCACTTCTGGGACCTCCACAAAGTCACCCACAGAATCAAAGAAAAGCCGGTGGACAATGAAGCGGACTTCTAGAATTCTTCTCTGTAAAAAACCAGCCCATCTCTTCACCTCCTTTTTTTTTATTCCTTTTTTTTTATAACATATAGTACTATAATAAATTTTCCTTTTATTTTAAATAAGCAGTTATTTTGGGATTTCTATTTTTAATTAATATTTTTAAATTAATATTTCGAAAGATAATTTTTTATTATAATTTTATTTTTTATCACAGATAAAGATTTATTTTTTTATTTTTTTAATTTTTGTTTGGTCACCCTGGGAGGACAAAAGTTAGTGGCAAGCAAGTTTTTGGAGGGGGCTGGTCAGTAGTAGATAAGATAGTCACGAGGAAGTTTTAGGGGGGCGGGAACTGGTCAGTAATAGATAAGATAGTGGAGGGAAGCTTGTAAAATGTAGTCCTAAAAGAATTATTTTTTTTTGGAGGGGTTTCCAGCCTTCCAACAAAAAGAAGCACTAAAGTTAAGTATTTTCTCTTATAATGAAAATTTTTTTTTCTTAAACATATATATATATATGTAAACTTTCCGCTCAATCGTCATTGCATATTTATTTATATTTTTTTCTTATCTTTGTGTTTTTCTTTTGGTCGAAAGAGATAAATAAATATATAATGTAAATTTAACCAGAGTTTATGTCCCTCCTTCCTTTTTTTAACCCCAGTGCGTACAGGATACACGCAATCTACATGTCTTTTTATAGCAGGATGTGTTATTTTTTTTGTGAACTCCCTGAGAAAGAAAGAGGCTCATGGATATCAGACAAGAGCGTCAGATATTCACCTCTTCAATGGCCCCACGTTGGGCGCCATTGAAGAGGGGATTATCTGACGTTATGTCTGATATCCATGAGCCTCTTTCTTTCTCAGGGAGTTCACAAAAAAAAAATAACACATCCTGCTATAAAAAGACATGTAGATTGCGTGTATCCTGTACGCACTGGGGTTAAAAAGGAAGGAGGGACATAAACTCTGGTTAAATTTACATTATATATTTATTTATCTCTTTCGACCAAAAGAAAAACACAAAGATAAGAAAAAAATATAAATAAATATGCAATGACGATTGAGCGGAAAGTTTACATATATATATCTGTATAGAAAAAATTTATTATAAAAAGAAAATACTTAACTTTAGTGCTTCTTTTGTTGGAAGGCTGGAAACCCCTCCATAAAAAAAAATAATTCTTTTAGGACTACATTTTTACAAGCTTCCCTACTCTCTTATCTATTACTGACCAGTTCCCGCCCCCCTAAAACTTCCTCGTGACTATCTTATCTACTACTGACCAGCCCCCTCCAAAAACTTGCTTGCCACTAACTTTTTTTTTTTCCCAGGGTGACCAAACAAAAATTAAAAAAATAAAAATAAATTTTTATCTGTGATAAGAAAGACATTTAAAAAAAAATAAAATTATGATAAAAAATTATCTTTCGAAATATTAATTTAAAATATTAATAAAAAAATAGAAAGCCCAAAAATAACTGCTTATTTAAAATAAAAATATGGAAATTTATTATTGTACTATGAGTTATTAAAAAAAAAAAACTAGGAATAAAAAAGGAGGTGAAGAGATGGGCTGGTTTTTTACAGAGAAGAATTCTAGAAGTCCGCTTCATTGTCCACCGGCTTTTCTTTGATTCTGTGGGTGACTTTGTGGAGGTCCCAGAAGTGGCCTCTACAATTATAAAACATATGAAAAATGTAAACTTAAAATACATATGAGAAGGCACACAGGCGAGAAGCCTTATAAATGTAATATTTGCGACTTTATCTCTGGATACCATTCTAACCTTAGTAACCACAGGAAGTTAAAACACAAGAATACAGAAACAGCCATAACAGAAAACTAAATAAATTTGACATTTTATATATTTTCAGTACGAAAACCTAATATATGTATACTTTGAATAAAGTTTTGTGTTTGATTAACTTGGACATTAATATTTTACATCCTTCATTCTCAGAGGATAATAATTCTACTCTCTGTTTATCATCATCGAAAATTGTAAACAAATTTTGTTTATTTATTTATGAGCTTTTTTGAGACCTGTAGTATTTTTAGAGGATTTTATACATCTAGAGGGAAATTTTTAAAAAGTGTTTTATACATAGAAAATATATACTAGCGCCTTTTAAAAAATGACTTTTAAACAAAGATTAGAAGCAAAAGGATGGTAGGCAACCTCAAATATATGTGTATTTAAAATGTTTCCATTTGAAAATAAAAAATAAAAAAACTATTTGAAAATACATTAATTGCATAATGTATATATAACATTGAATATGAGCATTTAATATATCAAAATAAATAAGAATCAATAATTATATAAACGACGAATTGTCAAAATGAAGAATGAGTAAATGATTTAAGCTAAAATTGTTGAAATAAAAAAATTATGATGAGGCACAATTTGTATTATAAATAAATACAAGAAAATAACACCAAATCCAAATAAATTAATAGTGTGTGACGTTTTGGTAAAGGTTTGATAATGATAACATTGTTGTTACCAAAACATCACACTATTAATCTATTTGGATTTGGTGTTATTTTCTTGTGAAATAATAAATAAAAAAATTACGACTTTAAAAATATCTCTTACAAAATAAACATTTTATGTATTTAGATAAATAAATCAAATAAAAACAAAGTCTGCATATATTTTGAGATGTATCTTTTGTTTTATTTTACCCCCCCCCCCCCTTTTTTTTTTTCCTGTTAAATTTTTTATATATGTAAATCCTTTTGTGGAAATGGATGTATTTTTACCAATCAATTTTATTTATATTCAAATATCAATTATTGACATTCATACTCTAACACAATTTGTGCCAATTATTTTACAATACAGTCAAACAAAAGAAAATAAGACCTAATCCAAATAATTTATTAGTGTGTGACATTTCAGCAACAACATTGTCACCATCATCAGACAAAATTAGGACAATGTTGTTGCCAAAATGTCACACACTAATAAATTATTTGGATTAGGTCTTATTTTCTTTTATTATAATCTATAATCCAAATTGTGCTTTATCAATACAGTCAAACCTTTATTTATAAAAATTGATAAGGCACAATAGATTATTAAGCACAAGGTAATAAGACCAAATCCAAATAAATAGTGTGTGACGTTTCAGTAACAGCGTTGTTACTGAAATGTCATACACTATTTGGATTTGGTCTTATTACCTTGTGCCTATGTAAAATTGATTTCATTAAAATGAATTTTGGGAGATTTGGAGATTCTTGGCCGAATCTGAAACTAGGATCCTTATTGGCTGTGACATCACAGTAACACACAATGTAAACATTAAACATGATTGGTCAATATTATCACATCACTGCCTGGGAAGTGGAAGCTAGGTTTCTCTATTTGAGTGGCACCTACAAGGTTGTTCCAAAAGTTCGTAAACACTTGCAAAAAGATTGAAATACCAATATTATTCGCCGTTATGTATAATGTCTTTGTATTATCACAAGGTAATAACAACGCTATTACCGAAATGTCACACACTATTTATTTATTTGGATTTGGTCTTATTACCTTGTGTTTATAATCTATAATCAAAATTGTGCCTTATTGTCTTTGTATTATGTATAAAGTAATTGTATTATGTATTATTATGTACGAGGTGTGTTCAAAAAGTATCGCAACTTTTGAATTTTCGCGGGTTACGTATATTCGAATTTCGATCTTTTTGTGGCTTTATGTTGGTACTCATGTCTCTCACTTATGCCGACAAGCTCGGCCATTTTGAATGTTCACTTAATTGTTGACAGCTGCTTTGCTTGCAGGTGTTTTGGATCGTCTTCGATTTTTACCTATTAAAAAAATGGATCAAAGAACCTGTATCAAATTTTGTGTGAAAAACGAAATTAAGTGCGCAGATGCATTCCGAATGTTGACTGTGGCATATGGAGAAGCTACCTTGGACCGAAGCAACGTTTATCGGTGGTACAAAATGTTCTCAGAAGGCCGAGAAGATGTGAACGACGAAGAGCGTGCCGGACGCCCGAGCACTTCAACAACAGACGAAAAAATTAATGAAGTGGAATAATTATATTGGCCAATCGTCGAATCACCGTTAGAGAAGTTGCTGAGGACCTAAACATATCGATTGGCTCGTGCCATTTGATTTTTATCAATGATTTGGGCATGAGACGGGTCGCTGCGAAATTCGTACCAAAATTGCTCAATTGCGACCAAAAACAGCATCGCATGAACATTGCTAATGAGATGTTGGACTCTGTCCGCGACGACCCAAATTTGCTCCAAAGGGTCATAACTGGTGACGAAGCGTGGGTTTATGGTTATGACGTGGAAACCAAAGCTCAATCATCTCAATGGAAGCTGCCGCACGAACCAAGACAGAAAAAAGCGCGCCAAGTTCGGTCGAATGTGAAAGTTTTGCTGACAGTTTTCTTCAATTGCAGGGGCGTGGTGCATCATGAGTTCTTCCACAGGGTAGAACTGTCAATAAGGAATATTACCTGCAAGTTATGCACAATTTGCGCGAAGCAATCCGCCAGAAACGCCCGGATTTGTGGAAGAACAAAAATTGGCTTTTGCACCACGATAAAGCCCCTGCTCACACATCGTTGCTTGTGCGCGACTTTTTGGCCAAAAACAACACACTAATGATGCCGCAGCCACCATATTCCCCAGATCTGGCCCCCTGTGACTTTTTCTTGTTCCCTAAACTGAAGAGGCCCATGAAAGGATGACGTTACGCTACGCTTGACGAGATAAAGACGGCATCGAAGGAGGAGCTAAAAAGGATTTTAAAAAGTGATTTTTTGAAGTGCTTCGAAGATTGGAAAAACCGTTGGCACAAGTGTATAATATCTCATAGGGATTACTTTGAAGGGGACAAAATAGGTATTTATGAATAAATATATAATTTTTGAAAAAAACACAAAAGTCGCGATACCTTTTGAACACACCTCGTATTTGCCATAATAATATTATTTGCTAAGTAATGAGAAAAACAACGTTGAGCAGCAAGGTTGTCCCAAAAGTTCATAAATTCTTGCAAAAAATTGAAATACCAATATTATTCGCCATTATGTCTTTGTATTATGAATAAATAATTGATAAGGCACAATTTGGACTATAAACGTTACCGAAACGTCACACACTATTTATTTATTTGGATTTAGTCTTATTACCTTGTGTATAAAGTAATTGTATTATGTTGCACTCGTCGGTCTTCCATAATGATGAAATGGATTTTTAATACTATTTATTGCATAGTTACATCCATAGGCTATCTGGGACGTGGTTCATCTTGTGTCTTTTTTCGGCCACGTTTAAATTCATTCGTCCAATTAATAAATGGTCTTAAATGTTGAGACTGAATCTCCATGAACTTCATTCAGCTCGGCTTTAATTTGGGAAGCCAACCAACATCTAAAAAATATGCTTGATAACAGCTTGAAATTAATTTTTATTCATTTTAAACACAAGGTAATAAGACCAAATCTTTTGTCTGAAGATGGTAACAACGCTGTTACCAAAACATCACACATTATTTATTTGGATTTGGTCTTATTACCTTGTGTTTATAATCTTTAATCCAAATTGTGCTTTATCATTTTTATTCATTTTGTAATCAATCGCTACGGCGTGAGCTTTCTAGATGGTGGAGCACGCAGTCACAAAGTTTGACGTCATATAAAAGGACCTTCTTCTAGCCTACTGGGGAGATAGGTGTCATCATTTATATTCTTTTTACCTTACTCATCGAACAGCCCTTGTTTAAAGGCATTTCATGATTGAGAAATCTAAACAAGTCTCGTGTCAAGGTAATAAGACCAAATCCAAATAAATAAATACACCTTTTCCCCGATTTACACGGTAGATACGTTCCTGAGAAAAACGTGTAAATCGGGGGATAGGTGTACACAGAAATAAAAATAAAATGCATTGACAGGTTAAAATATGTAGTCAGCACATAAAGCTCGGGATTCCTCGTGAGATGTGTACACAGCGCATGTGTTCAATCACAGTAGCATTTATTATAGTGCGATAAAAACAAAAAAAAAAACTTATTTGGAAAACCGTGTAAAAGCGAAAACGTATAAAACAAGTACCGTGTAAATCGGGGGATAGGTGTAGTGTGTGACGTTTCGGTAACAGCGTTGTTACCATCTACAGACAAAAGTACTGAATGAAAATTGGTAACAATGCTGTTACCGAAACGTCACACACTATTTATTTATTTATTTGGATTTGGTCTTATTACCTTGTTTTATAATCTATAATCCAAATTGCGCCTTATCAAGTCTCGTGTCACAAAAAAACTTGCCATCACTTTCAAAATGGTGGGCAGGTTCCTCTCGCAGGAATGGATCGACCAGGTTTCCACCACGGAACTGAAAACTTCCCTCCCCGCCCTCATCAATCAAGCACTCACTGTAAGTCCTCCATCTTGGAATAACTAACTAACTTACATACCACACTTATATAAAACACATATATACAGTTAAACCTGTCTATAGTGTCCCTTCTTGGGACTCACCAAAATAGGGTGCTATAGAGAGGGGGTGCTATAGACTGGTCACTTTTAATGTAAATTGCATCGTACTACGTATTTAAAAACAGGCGCAAAAGAGAGGGAGATGCTATTTAGAGGGGGCGCTATAGACAGGTTTAATTGTATATACAGTGGTACCTCGACATACGAGTTTAATTCGTTCCGCAACCTTGCTCGTATCTTGAATTACTCATATCTCGAAGCAAATTTCCCCATACAAAACAATTGAACTACCAATAATCCGTTCCAACCTCCAAAATATCACCCCAGTTATTTTTGTTACGTGGTTTTAAATAATAAAAACGTATTTATAAATATCAAATATTTATTACACAAAAACAAAAAAGAGAATGTAAAGAAATAAATTAGATATCCTCACTGGTCTTTGCCTTTTTCGCTACATTTTTCTCGCTTTCACCTGTAGGCCGTTTAGAAAAAAACATGTCCAAGGAGGTTTGTTTCTTCCTCCCTCTCAGAATGTTCCGGAAATGAGTTAGGCAAGTGTCATTAAAAAGGTCAGATGCACGACCTGTTGCAACTTTTTCTGGGTGTTTTTTTTTCCACGAACTGTGAAACTCTCTCCCACATTCCTAAGATCTCCTTTATCTCACTTGTAGAAATAACCTCCTCCTCTGACTCCTCAAAACCAATGTAACCATCGTAAGGCCCTTAGCCGGCGTTACACTCTTTATCGACTCCTTCCGTTTAAGCACAGAACATATCATGGACGTACTACGGCCATACTGCCTCGACAAGTCAACAACTCGAACACCTTGCTCATGTTTTTCTATTATTTCACGTTTTAATTCAATACTCATCATCTTTTTCTTAGCACTTGACTTTTTACAAACTTTCTTCCGATCCATGGTTATAAAAATAAATGAACTAAAACTGTAAATGTAAACGCAACACAAAACACAACTTATCACAGCGGAAGCACGCTGCTAACTGATCGTGATGGCGCGACTGCGTGTTACTACCGAACCGACCGAACTCGTATCTCGAATTTCGCTCGTAACTAAAAGCAAAAAATCACTTACTCGTCGGCTCGTATCTCGAAAAACTCGTATGTTGGGGCGCTCGTATGTCGAGGTACCACTGTATATATAAATTTGTAATAAATAAATTTACTGGTAATGTGTTTCTTTTCAATAATATCATCAAATATTATCTCTACAGACCTTTTACTGCAATGATATAAATAGAGATTTGCTCGATGCAATACCTTGAAATTATATGTATATACCTCTACAGACCTATAAACCAATAATGCTAAGGATATCAATATCAGATTGTCTTTTGTTTGATATCGCTATTGAAAAAGGCATTCAAAGAAAAACAAATCAAGACCTGAAATATTTTCTAATACTTCTAATTCTTCGAAAAAAAATTCAACAAGAACGCCTAAAAGTGCATTGTTTGGTGTTTATATTTTTTATAATTAAGAATGTGGTTTGTATAAATTGTTTATTAAACTTTATACTGATCTTTTTACATCACCACATTGTTTACATTCTACATCTTATTCTTGTTGTTTATAATGATGATATATATTTACTCACAGATTAATAGGATATATATAGTCCCAAACATGCATGAAATTACTGCAAATTGGAAAATTTTAAATATTACTATGCTACTTACATGAAGATTAATTACCTATTCAATAAACACACTCTCAAGATAGGTTGAATATAATTGACTTGCAATAAAGCTATTCTTTTTTGTTATGCAAATTAAATGATGCTCTTAATATAGGATATTCAACAACTGGATGGCGAGGTGAGTGGCACACGTGCATGTGCGTCCATGCCACTCAAGATAGACAATTGACAATTAACAACTTTATTAACTTCTAGTCTAGTCAACACATTTAGACTTTGGGGGCTTAATACATTTAGACAAGAACATGTTGGATAGGGTCAGATGCCTATCTATCTATGAACCTTTCTAAGAGACAGGAAAAATTCCAAGCTAGCTGACTTCTGAGGGAAATTTTACTTTACTGCTCATTCTCTAATACTAGCCGAATGACCCGGGCAACGCCCGGGGTTTACCCGATTAAATGCTTTTATTCAAATACTATTCGTTACAATTATAAATTGGCGCCGTAGATGTCACTCTTGTGAAACGCCCGCCCCAAACCATCGGCCGGGAATCGAACCCGGGGCGCCCGCATGGCAGGCGAGCATTCTACCACTGAACCAAAAGCAAACGATGACAGAAGTGTCTCGCGCATTGGCGGCACCAAATGATGGGGGGGGGGCAAAGGTGGCGTGATCGTAGCCGACCAATAGGAGGGCGCCGGCAAACCGTGACAGAGGCCATGACGCTCGTAACTGTATATAGAATATGCTGATCCTCTCCAATGTCAAACCTTGTTTTCTTGTGAAGTCATGTGTCCTATTGAAGTTTAACCGTACTCTAATTTGTGTGTTATGGGATCAATTCTGCTGTGTTGTTTAACACACTAATAAATACTCTTCTATAAATTTCTTTGCAAGTTCACACATATGTGTGTTTGTTCCAGGAAGATCTTCATGACATTGGGGAGAAAATCCTTCCAGAAGACAATGGCAAAGTTTCAGCAGAAGAGGTAAATCTTTATCATAAAGATAGAGGCTGCCTGGCCGGCATTCATATTTATATGAAAAATAGACACTTCAGCCAGTTAGAGTTTTTTATTTTCTCAACGTTTCGACAAAAATCTTTTGTTTTCATCAGGAGAAATAAATAAAAATAAAGCCTTTGGCCATGCGTTAAAAATTAATTAGTTTAATATTTGTTTTTGACTCTCGCTTTAGATGTTGTACTAAATTCGAAAAAATCACGTGAGAACGCCCTTGCAAACCTCAGAACAATTTTTAACGCCTTGCCAAATGCTTTATTTTTATTTACTTCTCCTGATGAAGACAAAATATTTTTGTCAAAACTTTGAGAAAATAAAAAACTCTAACTGGCCGAAGTATCTATTTTTCATATAAAAAAAGGTAAATCTTTGTTCTAACTCTTATCTGCTGGGTCTAAATACTATCCCATTCATGTCAAGGGGAGTGCTAACTGTATAGATGTTGGGTCCAAAGACCATTCTATCCTTGTTGAAAAGGTCCATCATCATCATCAAGCATTATCATCCTTGCTGAAATACCATATCATTAATCTCCCTGGGAAATCACTTTTTAATAGTTCCCATTATCCATAGTTGTGTTGTGTTAGTTCAATATAGAGACATATATACAGCGTTTACCACCGAAGAATATTTCTTAAGTGAACTCCCTTTTCCTGTCATCAGATTAATCGCGCAATTTAGAACCCTTTCAATTTTTTTCAGAGAACGCCATCTGATTTTAATGAGGGGTGAAGACCTGAAATGCACTTTCTGTAGATCAGGAATAACAATGGAGATGTTGCACTACTTATTTGATTGTTCTGCTCTGTCTGAGGAAAGACGAAAACTAAATGATAAAACGGGGCAACTTTGTCCTTCATTTCCGGCACTAATTAATGAAATATCAAAGAATAGGTATATAGCGGTGGCGATATTTGGATTCCACAAGACTATATCCCGGAAAAAGGCCACACAGTGTTCTCCCCATCCCTTGTGAACTGGCGAATCCTGTATAGGGCGAGAGGCCCTAAATAAAGGCTTTGTTGTTGTTTGTTGTGTTGTGTTAGTTTGCTGTATTTGTCTAAAGTAGAATATGTTTAAGTAGGAATATCTTTAAAAATGCTGAGTTCAACTGACCTGGTTGATAGACCTCAGCTCCAGGGATACGGAGAAGCTATGTCTGTACTCATGTTAGAGTCAGCAGCAAAGGCTTCCATGTTAGGAACGACCTCAAATTACAGGCAAAGTCAGACTTTCACCAAAGTGAGCTATGGTGCCCTGATCAACGAAAGCTGCATCTCTATACCCCATTCCATGAGATTGTCTCCTCTTTCTTATCTCCACACTGGGTGAAGTAGAATGCATCTGCCTTTGTCATTAAGACTGGGAGCACTATTCAGTGGCAGGCCGACTTAGCTCCAAAAGAAATGGCCGCCTCTAACATGAGGAACAGACGCCATGTACAGCCGCTCCTAACATGGAGTACAAACACTGCTCATCCTGTATCCCTGGATTAGGATCCCTTACAGGGTACTATCAGCCGGGCCAGCTGAACCCAGGTTTTTTAGTGAGTTTGTTACTGCTCCCCCTCCTCCTTTTTCATCCGGGCTTGGGACCGGCAAAGGCGGAGATTGTGAACTCATGGAATTCGTGTAATCTCCACACAAGGGGATAAGAAATAACAACAACAACATTATCCATAGTAGTAATATCATTTTATCTGCGATCGAACATTGTGGCCCATTGTATGCATTACATCCCAAACACGATGCAAAGCCAGCAATCTCTGTCTTGAGCTCGATGTGCCATCTCAGTGACAATCCATAGTACAAATTATCAACACTCTATTTATCAGTAGTCCCAAATAATGGATTTTTTCTTTATGCCTAAAAATTTGTGAAATTGAGAGGAATTTTAAATGCATTTCTCCAATATTCTCGTACCTGTAGCTTTCCTGTATGATAAATCATCCCAAGAGTTTCACCCCACCTCAGTTCCTATTACCAAAATTCAAAACTATTTTAAAGGCGTAAGATTCTTTTTTGAAATTAATCAATTTCTACTGCCCTTACTGCAATGGAAAAATTAATGGGAGGGCCTGGCTCATCAGTGGTACACCACTGCCCTCCCATCAATTTTTCTATTGTAGTAAGGGCAGTAGAAATTGTTTAATTTCAAAAAGAATCTTACGCCTTTAAAATAGTTTCGAATTTTGATAACAGATGGCGCGCTAGTGCATCAGTTCCTATTGTTGACATCACTGTGCCCTTTCCTCCAGATCTTCGGACCCCTAGTTCTACAAGTCCAGAAGGTCCGTAATGTCAAGGCCAGCAAAGCCAACGCAGAGAACAAGGGCATCCCCACCCTTCTTCGAGTCTTCCTCTCCGATGGATTCATCTCCTGCAGTGCCCTCCAGAACGGCAACCTTCAGAAGCTCAAGTAACCCCACTCATGCTCATAGTGTACAGTTTTTTCTTTGCTTATTCCTAGTACCCGTGGTACGTGTACTTATTGTAAGTGCAAAGCCGAACTGCTTTTCACATGTATAGACATGTGGTGAACTTACAGTAAAAGCATTCGTCAACTTCTACCCACCATGATTATCATGGCCTGTACCACGTGTACTATGGATAAGCAAAAAAAAGTGACACAGGCCATGATAATCATGGTGGGTAGAATTAGGCGAATGCTTATACTGTAAGTGCACCACATGTCTACACATGTGAAAAGCAGTTTGACTCTGCACTTAAAAATGTGCCAGAGCCCTCGTTTGGATATTTGCCCTCACTGGTGGGGTTAGTGTACAGTAGAACTGTGTGGCAGCCCACCTAGCTGCAGATCCAAAGTTTCCTTTAGAGAAATATGTCATTTTACTAGAAAGAAACCACAGTAAAACCTTTTTTTGTATTTTTCATTTGGTTGGAACCAAGAGGCCACCTCGCCTTAAAGGACAGTTTGGTTCTGAAATTAGGTGTTGTCCTTTACAGGGAGGTTCTACTGTATAAAACTATAAAACAAAGTAATAAGATCAAAACTAGAGGAAGCTTCAGATCCTGAACTCTTTAAAATAGAATCTTCAAGTGATGACATCAACATTGATATTCACTTTGGAATTCTTCAGCTCATAGGAAGAATAACTTCTTAGATTCATTGAAGTCTATAAAATTGATAAGGCACAATTTGGAATATAGATTATAAAATAAGGTAATAAGACCGTTTTATAATCTATAATCCAAATTGTGCCTTATCATGTATAAAACTATGTGTTTGTGTAAATTACTTTAGAGTTTTTTTGTTCAATAAATGGATAAAGACAGGGAGAAATCTCTTGAAAAATATTAAAGAAAAAAAATCATTTTTCAAAGACATGCATGCTCTTTTTTTATATGGTTAATAGTGTTGAAATTGAGACTTTTCACATGGTTGATTACAGTTCAATACTCATCCACAGACACCATCTCAAGCTCTAAAGGTTTCTTGAAACCCTGATTATGATTGTTGAGTGAAGAGAAGAGAAGAAGAAAAAGACAAGACTTACAGTACAACTTTTTTAATGATAAGGTACAATTTGGATTATAGATTAGAAACATAAAGTAATAAGACCAAATCCAAATACATAAAAAGCATATGACATTTCGGTAACAGCATTGTTACCATCATCAGACAAAAGTACTGAATCAATGATGAATGAATTATTCATTCAGTACTTTTGTCTTATGATGGTAACAATGCTGTTAGCAAAATATCACCTGCTTTTTATTTATTTGGATTTGGTCTTATTACCTTGTTTTACAACTTATTTACTTCAACAATCCAAGAGAGATTGGAATTATATATATAAAGTCAGTGTTGAATTATAGTTGGTTTTTTTAAGATGATTATCAATTCATTGTAACTACAAGGTAATAACACCAAATAAATAAATAGTTGTGTGACATTTCGGTAAAAACGCTGTTACCAAAACGTCGTATACTATTTATTTATTTGGATTTGGGCTTATTACCTTGTGTAACCTATAATCTAAATTGTGCTTTATCAATTCATCGTAACATTCATTGCTAATTGGACATTTTTATAGGAGGTTTTGTTGTCTCAAAGAGGTTTTTTTATATTAAAGTCTGGTGGTTGAATTATAGCTGGCTAATAATGAAAGTAAATGGCTGATATTTTTGCTTCTTTTCCTAAATTGTGTTTTTTCTAAAGAGCTAAAGTGTTGTGTAGAAGTTGATAGCCAGTCTGCGGATATTTCAGCAAGTGTCGCCAGTGTGGACAACCTTTTTCTCTCCTGCAAGGTCACATTCTTGTTTGTCCTTGCTGCAACTATGCTCAGCACATTCCAACTGTCTCTCCCTCAAACCTCAGCTTCTCAATGTGATTGTACAATTTGGATTATAGATCACAACAACACCCAATCCTAATATACAGTAGAGAAGTAGAGAACCTCTGTTACAATTTAAATTTTAAAAAATAAGATAATCATTCGTAAATAGAACTTTTTAAATTGTCAAACACTTTTTTTTTTTTTGTATATACAGTAGAACTACCTCCCTGTAAAGGACAACACCTAGTTGCAGAGCCAAAGTGTCCTTTAGTGAAAAGTGTCCTCTTACTGGAGAACTGCTACTAGTAGAAAGTTTTTTTGATGATGAAAACTGTCCTTTGTAGAGAGGTGTCCTCTAGCTAGAGTGTCCTCTCATGGAGGTTGTTCTACTATAAGTAATTTCCACATGACATTCCACAATAACAGCATTGTTACCCGACCTCGAAATTAACCCTATCCTACAGTCTCCCCCAAAACATAGACTAAAATCAAAGAAGCCGATATGGTCCAGAGGAAACCAACTTCTCTCCCAAAATTTTCAATCAATGTCCCATATACTAGATGACTGCCCGCTGTACAAATTCAATGGAGGAATCTCCAATCTCCATTCTGTCACCCCGGAAGCCCTGAACTGGCTGAAGGCCTTGCCTCTCAGACTTTAATGACCGATATGTCCTCACTTCTTTTTTCTAGATTTAATTCATTTTGTCTCCTCTCTAATTGTAAATACGCTGCTGTATCACCTCATAAGCATAAATAAATAAGCATTGTTGCCATTTCCAGAGAAACATGGTAAAATATATGTAAATATATGATAAAGCACAATTTGGATTATAGATACAAGAAAATAAGACCTAATCCAAATAATTTAATAGTGTGTGACATTTTGGTAACAATGCTGTTACTGAAACATCACACACTATTAAATTATTTGGATTAGGTCTTATTTTCTTGTATCTATAGGTAAATACAGTTGAACCTCCATTAGAGGAAACTCTCACTAGGAACCCCCTCTTTACACAAAACAGTTTCCATTGCCAATTTTTTTTTACCATTTTTACCGATCAGTGATTCTCTGGTAAAAGGAAATCTCTCTCTCTCTAAAGGACACTTTGGCTCTGTAACTAAGTGTTGTCCTTTATATATTGTTTTGTACTGGTTAGTGTTTTCCTTAGAAATTTTGTCTTCTAATTACAGATGTGTACATGATACAGTTACCTGATACAGTGGGGGGGGGGTTGGTGGAAGGCTGGTTAAACCATTTGGTTTTCAACCACTACGACCCAGGTTCGATTCCCGCATTGGACACTTTTTTCTGTTTAAAAAAAAAAATGCTCCAATGGCCCCCGATTCTTGCAAAAGTCCAACCCCACCAGCGAGTGCAAGTAACCAAACGGGGCTCTGGCATATTTGTAAGTGCAAAGTCGAACTGCTTTTCACATGTGTAGACATGTGGTGCGCTTACAGTAAAAGCAGTCGCTAACTACCCACCATGATTATCATGGCCTATACCACGTGTACGTGTAGGGATAAGCAAAAAAATGGTTGCCTGTAAAGTCGGTTTTACGGGCGAAGATTTTACGTGACAACGGTAGAATATTTATTGATATGAATATAATTAAATTGCACAATAGGAACAAGGAATTGAATGAAAATAAGAATTGCACAAATTTTAACTATAGAAATATATTTTGTTTACTAAAACATTGTACATGTAAACTTAAACTTAACTAATTCCTATTTGAGTGATTTTGTTGAGGATAGGACGATGATAGGAGAAATATGAAATGAAAGGAAGTGTTTCTGCTGTAATGTGTCTTCGAAAGTCAAGTCGATAGTTGTTCCTTTTAACGTAGTTGACTTAGAAACGTTTGATACGCAATCAAGATTATACGTATTTTTCATGAAATTAAGAAACGAGTTGTCAGGCTTTACGTTTTTGTTAAAATCACCACACAGAAGAATCGGTATACTAGAATCAATTTGCACGAACGGTGGCACGTACTGGCTGTTGTGAATGTACGGACCGAGTCCTTGCCATAGTAACATTCCAATATCCTGCATACTAGCTCCTGGATGAATATATACAGCACCGAGTATAAACTTGAAGCTAGTATTAGCGGCGAAGCAAGTAACTTCAGTCATGCACATGTCACCCTTGGTTTTAATGACATGAGTTACGTCTGTAATCGCAACTTGGAACACTTCCGCCGTAGATGTCGATGATAATTTACGATAGATCGCCACTCCACCAGCCGCGTTGGTATCTGAGTTAGGTCGATTATTTTCCCTGGATACGCACTCATAACCCTTAATTGGAGTTGGTTCACAAGTGTCGCGCATCCACGTTTCAGTCAATACTAAATAGTCTGATCGCGGTATCACTGTATCTGTTTCAATGTCCGCGGCATGGGCACTTAAACTTTGACAGTTGATGTTCGTTACAATAAGTTGTCCAGCGTCGGTTGCGTCGTCACAGAATTTTACGGCTTGTTTGGTAATTGTGTCTAGAGTGTGTCCACGAAGTCGTAAGTATTCATTGCGAATATCTCGAGTAGTCTGTGAGTCGTTTCCATCTCGGCCATGTTTGAAAACCAATGGAGAGTCCTTTTCTGTTATGATGTACAATCCGTCGATACTTGTGACGCGGCTCATGGCTACATATACCAATTGCTGTGGTTGTTTTGAGGAGTACTTGTTGTTGTTGTTGTTTCTTATCCCCTTGTGCAAAGATTACACGAATTCCATGAGTTCATGCTCCTCGAGCTGTTTTATGATGAGCAGCGGCCTCTCCCAAAGGTCCTGTTTAGTGCATCTAATGCAAGCCAAAATGTGTTCTGGAGCTGCAGGTGACAAGCTACATTTTGGGCAAGTGGGGTAGATTTTGTTATTATTTTCTATCTTCAATGGCTTGAGATGGCCTGTTCTAAATCTTGTTAGTGTTGTTTGATGCTGTCTATTTCTGATGTTTAGAGCTCCTCCTGGGTTCACTCCACTGTACCAACTGTGCTTAGGTGGGATCCTCCAGTTCTTGTTTATTTTTGTTTTGGCTACTGTTTCTATTTCTTTAAAAGTAAGTTTATTTTTCTGTGGCAAGGGTTCTTTTGTGCCTTTTTTCGCTAGAACATCAGCAGCTTCATTGCCTTCAATTCCAACATGTGAGGGTATCCATTGAAGGTGAATTTTTGAGGTTTTTGAGAGTTTTTGGAGATAACCAATTATGTTCCTGCTTACTTTGTCTCTGAGTTCCCCTGTGTGACTCAAGTGTTGTATGGCACTTCTACTATCAGTAAGAATCCAGATATCTTGATAATTAGTATTTCTGATGGATTTTAAGGCTTCATAGATGGCTATAAGTTCTGATCTGAAGACTGAGCAAAAATCTGGGTTTCTTCTGTTCATTTTCTCAATGCCATTTGTAGTTTTGATGAGACAGCCACTGCCAGTGTGTCCCAACTCATCTCTACTACCATCGGTATAAATAGTTATTGCATTTTTAGGAATGTTTTTAATTATTTCTAATGATAATTGTTTTAAGTATTCTGGATTTTGGTATTGTTTGTTGGTGGGTTCATTTAAAGTGTCATTAAAAATAACATTTTGTAGTGGTTCGCATGGAGAAATTTTTTCTGCTAAATAATTTTTTTCTACTTTATATTTTAAAAATCCATTTCTTTTGGCCAGGTGGAGAGGACCTTCTTTTTTGAGTCTTAGATTGGATTCCCAATTACGTATGTAATTGGAAGTTCTGTGTTTGTTTCCATAACTCTTGATTTTGTTTATATATTTTGGCAGATTGTAGCTTCTTCTATCCTTTAAGGGCATAATGTCTGCCTCGTAAAGTACAATATCGTTAGGGCAGGTATTTCGAAGACCTGTAATAATTCTAGCTGCACTTAGTTGTATCCTTTCCAGTGATTTTAGATTTGTTTCAGATGCTGTACCATAGATTTGATATCCATATTCCAGGATAGGTCTAATTAGAGACGTGTAAGTTAATTTTAGTGTGGTTGCATCGGCTCCCCACTCTCTTCCTGAAATATATTTCAGGATTTTTAGTCGGTCTCTTCCTTTTCTAATAACTTCTTCAATATGTTTACTGGAGTTAATTTCTGGATCCAGGGTGTAGCCAAGATATTTAGGATGTTTATTATATTGTAATTGTTGTTCTTTCAGAATAATTTTTGGTCTTATTTTGTATAGTTTCTTATCGGTAGTAAAAAGACAGGTTTCAGATTTTTGGGGGTTAAATTCTAATTTATGTTTATTAGCAAATTTTTCTAGGTGGAGAAGAGTCTTGTTCAAATCCCTTTCAGCTTTTTTCCAGTTAGTGTTACTGCTCCATAGAATAATGTCATCAGCGAAAAGTCCAATATTGGTTTTATGTGAAATTTTTTCTTCTATGCCTGCAATAAATAGGGTGAAGAGAGTTGGGCTAAGGACTGATCCTTGTGGTAATCCTTGGTACAATTTGAAGGTTTTAGATAGAGTTCCATTATATTTGACCCTGATGTATCTATTTTTAAGGAAATCATTTATCCAAGTGATAGCTTTTCCATCAATTTTGAAATGCTTGTATAATTTTGTAATCAACTTGTTTTTCCATACTTTATCAAAAGCTTGTGTAAGGTCTAAAAAAGCAGCTATGGTGTGGCTAGTTGGTTTTCTGTTTTGTGCATCTTTTACCTTTTGTGTGAAAAATAAGAGTTGGTCTATTGTCCCATGTCCTTTCCTAAATCCATATTGTTCTTCTGGTAAGAGATTTCTTGTGTCAAGGTGGTAGGTAAGTCGTCTGAGTATAATTTTTTCCATTAATTTGCAGCAAATACTTGTGAGGGAGATAGGTCGGTAGTTTTTTGGGTCATCAGCAGATTTGTCAAGTTTTTTAATAGGAATTATTGTTGCAGTTTTCCAGTCTTGAGGCAATTTTCCAGTTTTCCAGGAGTTATTGAAAATATCAAGAAGTATTTCTTTGCCATTTTTGCCCAAGTTTGATATCATTTGGCCATGGATTCCATCTGGCCCAGGAGTCTTGTTTAGGTCAGTGTTTTCTAATGCATAATCTAGCTCTTTCATATTGATTTTTTCATGGAAAATATTATGAGTGCTGGTGAAATTTTTACAGTCATGAATAATCTTTCGGGCCTTTTTTTCAACTTTCTTATCTTTTATTTCGAATTTGATTTTACTACTTATTTGATATGAATTACCTAAAAGATTAGCAGCATTTTTGTCATTAGTTGCTGGGGTACCATCCGTATTCTTAATCATATTTGTGTTTTCAGTTTGTGGCTGGGCTCTGTCAATTTGTTTTGCCAAATGCCAAAGTTTTGTATTCGGGTTTCTTGGGTTCAGGTTTTCACAAGTTTGTTTCCATTTTTCCCTTTTCATATTTACGTATAACCTTTTTATTTTTGCATTCACAATGTTCAGTTCAGTTCTACAATTTGTTTGGTTTTGGGTGCACTTTTTTGCACAATTGTAGTAAACGTCCCACCCTGGGCCTTGTGGATCGTAATTGCACAAGCAGGCACGCAAGGAAATTGTTTTCGCTTGCACTTCACTGTTTTTGTCAACGAAATGTTTACCACTTTCTTGTGCACTGGCACCCAATTGACGGATAAGGTGTTTGGTTTGCTGTGCACATGTGGTTGACATTTGATTTTTGCTTTGGTACCCGTATTTTTGTCTTCAAACTGGAACCATAGAGTGGCGATTTCATCTTCAGCTGGCGGCAAACTTGTGCTGGTCGATGGTCCTCCTGGAGCAGAACGGTCATCTGCATTGGCTGGCTGACGTTCGATGTATAGCAAAACTCCAATAGCCCCATTTACCAATCCATCGGCGACGTCTATGTTAGATGTAATCATGTACGGATATCCTACTGCTAATGGCAACATGTATGGCAATCCGTCGGTTTCTGCAACCGACATCTTGTGAAGTTTCCCTTGCTCCCGGCTCTTTTCAGAATTGCTGGAATACCCAAGCATAATATCAGTGGCGATACAAGTTGTGTGCGTTTTGAATTGCGTTTCGATTGTATGAATCTACTTCATGGTTGCTGTAATACAATCTGACAGCGTTGGGTACGTTCTCTTTGCACCAGACTTCAGATTTGTGCCTGGACTCAATAAGTGCGATATTATTGACACTTAGTTTGAGTCCATCTCCAATTTTGGTGAGAATCGTCGAAAACAGCTCGTCAGTTTGTCGGACAACATGGACTAATGGGAAGTAGTTGATGCTTTGCCAGAGTACAGGTCCTCAGAGTTGGTTGTGTGGTACTGTGTAACACGGACTAGCGCGCACAGGTGGCAGCTGTCTGAAATCGCCGCATAAGATCATGTGAATGCCTCCGAATGGTTGATCGTAAATACCGGTAATCTGCTGTAGTCGATAATTGATTTTTCCAAGTATAGCTGTACTCAACATGCTGATTTCATCAATGAAAACAACTTTCACGCCGACAAACATGTTTCTGTAGGCTTGCAAGTTCTCAGCAGAAAGAAGTTTTGTCATTCGAGAATTTGTGAGACGAAACGCTGAGTGAACTGTCGTTCCGCCAATAGGGACAGCTGCTTTGCCTGTGCTTGCACAACCAACGTATGCGTTGTTCAGTGAGTTGTGTTCCTGTGTGTAACGATTGTACGTCTCCATCAGGCACTTAACTGAATAAGTTTTCCCACAGCCGGCCGGTCCTGTGAAGAAAACTTGTAGTGTGACGACGACCTCATCTCCACAGCCATGTAAACGATGTAAGACCACATGAATCAGCTCACGTTGTTCAGGGTTTGTCGTTCGTATCAGCTCACAAAATTGCTGTTTTGGCATCACGTTGCTACGTTTTTTTACGACCGATAATAAGCCTTGTCGCGGGACGATTTGATTGACATCATCGTTGTTCTCGGAACCTTCTCCTCCTAACACCTGCTCGACAAACACTCTCCTTTCCTCAATTTCTGGTGGTTCTCTGCTGTCTGAATTTTGTAGAATCATCATAGCTTCAAGCTCTTGCATCACACTGTCGATGTTGAGATTGTTTTCGAACAGCTGGCGGCGTTCCATGATGGTATCCTTGTTAGCATTGAACAGTTGTAGAAATTTATTGCTATCAACAATGTCAGCTATTTCATTGCGGAAAGGCAAGAACAGCAATACCATTTCACGTTGATAATTAACAGTTTCATATACTTCGTAGCGTCTGTATCGTATTATTCGTCCAATTTTTCGTCTGCGGTGTTCATTTGATGTCGTCCTTCCCACAGTTGTCCTTTCCTCGGTCACCAGTTCTTCAATTTTGTCTTCTTGCACATCTACGTCATCTTCATTGTCGATGAAATCATGTGTTGAGATCTTCGGCGACTTTGCCAGGATATTTGTTGCTCAACTTGAGCAGTAAATTCAGCAATACTAACCAGCGTACCTCGTTTGCACTAAGAGTGAGAAAGATGGTCGGTTTACCAAGTTGACGGAGCATAGCGAAGAGATCTCGTTTACGAGAGGCCCAGTACTGGACAGAGTTTGGCACCGACTTCATAAAGGCGAGATTCTGCACAACGAATTCTTTGAGAAACTCCGGATCCTCTAACATGCGTCGAGTTACGCTCTCTGTGATCGAAACACTTCGGAATGTGCTGTAAATCCCATCGACCATTCGCAGACGTAGAATCTTCATTGCATCGTATAAGACTTTTTGAGGCGTGGCTCCACGCCTGTCACTCCGTCGTATTTCACTGGCCGCCATCATGTACGGTGTCACTGAAATGTTCATGTTGAAACGGCGGGGCTCTCCGAAGTATATCGCAGGAAATGATAGTTCTTCTGCATGACGGTCATAAATGATGTTAAGAGGCGTTGCTCGATGTCCTGGTGCGATGTCAAGACAATCCTCTTCATTCCACAGTAGTGTGTGCTGTCTCGCAGCAAGAACTTCAGACTCGGGCGTATATTCGGCGGAGATTGCTTCGATCCGATTAGCAGGATCATCTTGAAGGTCTTCATCTGATGGCAATGCAGGCTGCAGTCTTGACAAATCTATTTTGATATCGTACAAACGATATAGACTTGAATTTTGAAGTACATCTAACCATTCTTTGACCGTACGCTTAGACATGTACCCGCTGATGTAATTTGTTCTGTGTGCAAGATTCCTTTTGATGTTAACGTTGATAACATCGTCCTCTTCTAGATGGCGAGGCAAGCATTTTACCATGTCTTGTATGTTGACTGGGACGTTTATCACTTGTCCAATAATTCCATAAGAGAAATCATGACGCAGTCGACGCACTTGCATAAATGGAAGGCGCGGTGAGACCAAACATTCACTGATAGGATCCAGAGGCGATAGACCTGGAGGTATGTCAGGATATGAGAAGCCGTTGACCTTTGCGAGAGTAGGAAGCTTACGCTTATTCAGTGATTGTCTACAGGTGTTGCAAGACTTTGTATAATCCTCCTTGCGTAGCTGCCGATTTTCCTTAACGTACCAATCCGAGATTACCTTCAGTTGTAGTGCAGTGATGGTTTTAAGGTCATTCTTGAACCACAATCTGTCACAAACCGAGCAAGCATGGCCAAAATCGTTGTCCAGGAAAGTAGATTGAAATCTCCGTATTGACGATGACCATTTGGTATACCAGGTGGATTGTTCCAGTTGTATTGCTGTTTGGCTTGAAGAAGTAGTCGGTTGTACATCAGTCCGAGAAGATGCTGCTCTACGTTGTCGGAATGCACGTTGCCGTTGAGCGTTAGTTAGGGGAACGCTCATTCTCTCCGCCACGACAGGAACGCTTGTTCTCTCCACCACAGAACAAGACGTTGAAGCAGGTGACTCTGACGTACCGCTGGTGAGGGCTATGTTAGCAGATTTACGTAGCTTGAACCTGCGTTGCCTCTCCGCAGCCGCTTTTGCAAAGGCTCTTACTTGTTCAGGAGTTCTGGTCAATGCTTTTCGTAGTCTGTACTCACGTTGTCGCTGAGCATTCGTTCTGGCGGTAGAGGTGGTGTGTGGAACAACGAAAGGTACTGCAGACGTTGACGGCACGATATCCTCCGTCTCCATTGAAGTACTGGAAGTTGAAGGCACCGTTTCCATTGTTTTGAGAGTGGTGATTCCTGTTGAACATTTGAAATTGAATGGATGAATTTTTAATTTTAAAGAATCAATTTGAAAATCAAAACACTTATTCAGATCGAAGGTTCAAATTTTTGCTAAATAAATCTGAAATTAAATAAAATTTGTAATTGTAAATGATGAAGTTGAAAATTAAAACATTTACTTATATTAGATGTTAAAATTCTTGCTCAACACAGTTTAAATAAAGTTTTCTTATATCTGCCACTTTTTCTTAATATTTGTAATTTTAAATAATCAATTCGAAAATCAAAACATTTATTCAGATCGAAGGTTCAAATTTTTGCTAAATAAATTTGAAACTATTTAAAATTTGTAAAATAATAATTAATTAATTAATTAATTTTAAACTAATAATTTACTTAACACTATCAACATTTATCAATAGTATGACATAACCTATAAACTCAGTTTCTCAACTTTTGTGTCAATCTAACAATTAATCAATCAATCATAGTTTACGATAATGAAATATCAGTGTACAATTATTTACCTTTATTGTTGTAGTTGTTGTAAATGACGAATCTAAGCACTCCACATTTTCACTACAGACACAGCTGACGATACTTTAACCACACGTGTGAACTTGTATTATGGCGCTTTCTTGTTTTTCCAACGCCAAGAACGTTCGAGAAAGACAAAGACAGAGACAAGCATGCGCCGATTCAATGCGCCTAATTCTCTAGCGCTGCGCGCGCAGCACTCTCGTTCGGTGACTCATCGTAACGTTACCGGGCGTTACACTTTTTCATAAGTGACTCCCAGCCGCAACCTAATTTAAGATGTTGTCACGTCAAAAAAAAAACCTGATACAGTGTACCTGAACAGTTGTGTAGATCGGTCCATGCACCCTGATCACAATACCAGCCAACTGAGGTACCTTGTCTGTATGGATGTCATCTTCTTGGATTGATGTGTCTACCATATAGTTCCTAAGATAAATGAGTGGAAAAAACCTTGTAAACTTTTCATGTAACACAATATAAAAATTGGATGGAAATTTTGCCAGGACGATATTGATCTAAAGAAGCAAAAGTCATCTCTCCCATCAAAATAAACGTCAAAACTAGACGGTCAATAGATGGTGTCTAGTTTTGACGTCTATTTTGACGGGAGAGGTGACCGTTGCTTCTTTAGATTAATATCAAAATTGTATGAAAAAAAAAAAGAGTAATTTTCCAAAGAGCTGTGTGAGATATTCTAAAGATGAGATTTCTTGGTGTGGTTTATATAGATGGAACACCCCTCCAGGCACCAAGCTGATGGTGACCTCCATCATCCCAGTCAAGGACAACTTTCTCCTCATCAATGACTCCAACATCGAGGTGTTGGGTGGGGGTCTGCCTCAGGACACCACTAAGGTCAGCTTCCTTCAATTCCATACAACTTCCCATCTTATAAAATCTATATTCAGCATGAATTTATATTTTTCAATGATAAAATACACAATTTGGATTATAGATTATAAAATAAAGGTTGAAAATAAGACAAAATATAAATTTATTGAAATATTCATGATGTTTTGGTAACAGCGTTGTTACAGACATTTCAACAATTTGGATTTGGTCTCTTTCTTCTTTCTTATCTCAAAGCCATGATAATCATGGTGGGTAGTTAGCGACTGCTTTTACTGTAAACGAACCACATGTCTACACATGTGAAAAGCAGTTCGACTTTGCACTTACAAATGTGCCAGAGCCCTGTTTGGTTACTTGTACTCGCTGGTGTGGTTGGACTTTTGCAAGAATCGGGGGCCATTGGAGCATTTTTTTTTTAACAGAAAAAAGTGTCCAATGCGAGAATTGAACCCGGGTCGTAGTGGTTGAAAACCAAACAGTTTAACCAGCCTTCCACCGACCCCCTTTGGATTTGGTCTTATTACCTTGTGTTTATAATATACTAGCCGAATGACCCAGGCAACGCCCGTGTTTTACCCGATTGAATGTTTTGATTCAAATACTATTTGTTACAATTATAAATTGGCGCCTTAAATAAATGCATATATTAGTTAATAACTATAGCCTATGTGCTTTATCTGTCTATGTACTGTTGGCTTCCGTAGGCGTCTCTTACTGGGAAAAAGAAAGAGAGGATTCCATTTGGCTATTAACTAATATATGCATTTATTTAAGGAGCGACCCGCTCCAACACAATAGTTACAGAAATGGGGGGCGCAAAGGTGGCGTGTTTGTAGCCGACCAATAGGAGGGCGCCATTCCAGAAAAAAAGCAAACCGTGACAGAGAAGGATGACGGTGGAAAGACGCTCGTAACTGTATATATTATAATCCAAATTGTACTTTATTGTAAGTGTTGAGTTATATAGTTTGTTGAAGTGTAAAGAGGTGAATTAGCGCAACATCTGTTATAAGATTTTAAAAACTATTTTAGACGCGTATGATTATTTTTAAAATCAAATAATTTTCTATTGTCCGTTACTGTAATGCTAAAGCAATAATAATAAAGTGTGATGAGCCAGGCCCTCCCATTAATATTTATTTGCTGTAAGGACAGTAGAAAATTATTTTAATTAAAAAAAAAGAATCATACACATCTAAAATAGTTTCAATTTATTTTATTAAAGAGGTTATACATTGATAAGGTACAATTTGGATTATAGATTATAAACACAAGGTAATAAGACCAAATAAATAAATAGTGTGTGACGGTAACAGTGTTGTTACCATCTCCAGACAAAAGTACTGAATGAGAAATTTTAATTCTAAGAATAATATTCAAATCCAGAATACTTAAAACAATTATCATTAGAAATAATTAATAACATTCCTAAAAATGCAATAACTATCTATACCGATGGTAGCAGAGACGAGCTAGGACACACTGGCAGTGGCTGTCTCATCAAAACCACAAATGGCATTGAGAAAATGAACAGAAGAAACCCAGATTTTTGCTCAGTCCTCAGAGCAGAACTTATAGCCATCTATGAAGCCTTAAAATCCATCAGAAATACTAATTATCAAGATATCTGGATTCTTACTGATAGTAGAAGTGCCATACAACACTTGAGTCACACAGGGGAACTTAGAGACAAAGTAAGCAGGAACATAATTGGCTATCTCCAAAAACTCTCAAAAACCTCAAAAATCCACCTTCAATGGATACCCTCACATGTTGGCATTGAAGGCAATGAAGCTACTGATGTGCTAGCGAAAAAAGGCACAAAAGAACCCTTGCCACAGAAAAATAAACTTACTTTTAAAGAATTAGAAACAGTTGCCAAAACAAAAATAAACAAGAACTGGAGGATCCCACCTAAGCACAGTTGGTACAGTGGTGTGAACCCAGGAGGAGCTCTGAACATCAGAAATAGACAGCATCAAACAACACTAACAAGATTTAGAACAGGCCATCTCAAGCCATTGAAGATAGAAAATAATAACAAAATCTACCCCACTTGCCCAAAATGTAGCTTGGCACCTGCAGCTCCAGAACACATTTTGGCTTGCATTAGATGCACTAAACAGGACCTTTGGGAGAGGCCGCTGCTCATCATAAAACAGCTCGAGGAGCATGAACTCATGGAATTCGTGTAATCTTTACACAAGGGGATAAGAAACAACAATAACAACAAGAATAATATTCTGTGTTTATCATAAAACTATCTTCTTCTTATCTGCTATCTTGTGTACACACTTGATAACAGTAACTATTTAAAATATGCTGTGGTAAAATTTCTCATTCAGTACTTTTGTCTGAAGATGGTAACAACGCTGTTACCGAAACACCACACACTATTTATTTATTTGGATTTGGTCTTATTACCTTGTATTTATACACTGTATACATTGTGATAGAGAATGAAGGTTTTCTGTGTTCATATTAAGAGGGTGTGTGTGTCTAGACCACGCCCATCATCCCCACCAATGGGCTGAAGCCTCCGCCCCCCTGGGTTGAATTTGGTCAGGCCATTGACATGGCCATGGTAGCTAGGGCTAAAGGTGAGCTACTCATGCTGATCCCACAGTGCAGTAGAACTACCTTCCTTTAAAGGACAACACCTAATTGCAGAGCCAAAGTGTCCTTTAGAGAGAGGTGTCCTCTTACCAGAGATTTGCTAAATAGTAAAAATGGTAATTTTACAAATGAAAACTATCCTTTGTAGAGAGGTGTCTTCTAGCACGAGTGTCCTCTCATGGAGGTTCTACTGTACTGTCCTTTGTAGAGAGGTGTCCTCTAGCACGAGTGTCCTCTCATGGAGGTTGTTCTACTGTACTAAAGCTCCCTATGCCACAGATC
>CP092865.1:8740240-8868126 GCA_030710605.1 Cordylochernes scorpioides
TGAGGTCCCTGGAGGTCCTGGCTGACAGCGAGAAACCTCTGGAGAACAAGCAGTTTGAGGAGCAGCGCAATGCCAAGATTAAAGAGATTGTGGCCAAGAAAGTGGCCAATAAGAACAAGCACGCAGCACCTACAGTCTATGTAAGTGTCTCCTCCTCCCTCTTCTTCCAAATCCTTCATCAGTTTTGCAGGAAAAACTAAACTACAGTAGAACTACCTCTCTGTAAAGGACAACACCAAATTGCAGAGTCAAAGTGTCCTTCAGACAATTAAATAATTTTATTGACATCTTGTCAATACATGCAAAAGTGAACAGTCTGTACTATTTAAAAAATATAATTATATATGTGAAAAAATAGTACAAATGTGATATTGTACTGGGATAAGGTGCATAAATTAAGAAAAAGGCATCTCCTTATCGTGCAACTGTAAGTTGCTGATGGCTTGCGCCATCTATCGGAATAAATATCAACAATTCTCGTTGATTTCTAATTATTCCAGAATTGGCCAAATACCCATTCTTGATTAATCAAGAAAAGCTAACCACAGACGCGTTTCGGGCTATTGGCCCTCATCAGCGTGGTGCAAGCTGTACCTCAACGACCAAAAAATTGGTCATTAAGGCATCCTGAAAAATCATGAAACGGGTAGTTAAGGCCAGAGGGAATCTTGAGCTCCGTGACACCGATGCCAGGTAAGTATGCCGTTTCGCCTGCCTGGTTCAAATCACATTAATAGGTACCGCTCAGCAAGAGCAACCTAGTTCATGATAATTGAACAATGAATAATATGTGAAGGTCATAATTATATATGTCGAATCCTGTCAACTCTCTGTCGAATTAGGGTTGTGGTGTCGACTTACTGTGGAAATGGGGTGTTGACTTGGAGTGGAATTGACTTACTGTCGAATCCTGGGGAGTTGGGTGGATATGATTGGATTGATGGCGCAGTCTTGGTCGAATGGTTGTTTTCCACAGGGGAAGAATGAGCACACCTGGATGGGGTAGAAAATAAGACCTTGCAAAAGGGAGAATGATGAGACTGACTGGAGGTATTTGGCCTTTCACATGATGGAGCGTACACTACCTTGGTTGGAGCCTATGTTGAGCACACCTAGCTCGTAGCACGGTCACCTACCTTCTTTCTTAACTTCTTGTCCGAGATCATCGTCATTAACTCTCTCGACTTCTCATTGGTGGAGATCCTTCCACGTGCTCTCTGATGATTCGCTATCAATTGGTCATGCTTAAAGGTGATTGGTTGTGGATTTGTTATGCTTAAATGTGATTGGCTTAGTACCTCCATTGTCGCCATGATTGCAATCTTCCAGGAAGAAGAAGGTCTTTGAACTTTAGTTTTATGGGGGTCCAGGGCAGTGACCTTTACTTCCTGGATGATGCAATCCTGTTATTTGTTCTTTTCCCAATTCGCGAAGCCTAACTTTTATTAAACCTTTTGACGATACATTTTGCATAGATTGTGGTGGGGTTACATATTCCTATATACAGATTATTTTGGCTTATCCCTAGTACACGTGGTTCAGGCCATGATAATCATGGTGGGTAGTTAGCGACTGCTTTTTTACTGTAAGCGCACCACATGTCTACACATGTGAAAAGCAGTTCGACTTTGCACTTACAAAATACAGATACATGATACTATGTACAATGAATATGGTGCCTCTGCCACCGCTGCAGAGTTTGGTGGAGAAAGTAAAGTGTCCTTTAGAGAGAGGTGTCCTCTTTCCGGAGAGCTGCTAAATAGTAAAAATAGTAATTTTGCAAATAAAAACTGTCCTTTGAAGAGAGGTGTCCACTAGCGTGAGCATCCTCTCATGGAGAAGTTCTACTGTATTTCATAAAGGTGGACGGCATGATGAGGTGTCTAGTCTTATGTATAGGCACAAAGCCAAATTGAAAAAACATTAAAATGATCTTGCTAACTTACCCACCATGATTATCATGTGTCATTTATACATTAGAAATTTATCCTGGTATACATGATGGTGAATAGGAGTTTATGACTGCGGATACTTGCTAAGTGTGTAAACATTTCCACACCAATGTATAAATCAATTCCACTTTTGCACTTTCATGATGTCCTGGTTGGTTACTCACACTTGCTAACGGGAATTGATCAGAATTGAACAATTACAGTCGAATCTCGCTAAAACAATATTACAGTGGACCCTCGGTTTACGAGCACCTTGGAGTACGAGCTTTTCCCAGTACGAGCAAAATTTTTTGAAAAATTTTACCTCGGATTACGAGTGAAATTTCGCATTACGAGCAACTCGTGATGGTTGCCCGTAATCGTGATGGATGAAAATTCACTGGGATCCCTCCCTTCAGATCAGATTCGGGAAATATGTAAAATGTGAGAAACTGTGCAATTGTTCGTAGCAAGAAGAATTGCCCGAGTTTTAATTATTAAAAATAAGAAATTAGTTTCGCACTACGAGCGTTTTGGAGTACGAGCATGGCTCTGGAACGGATTATGCTCGCAAGCCGAGGGTCCACTGTATTTGAGACTTTAGAATTAGGATGTTACCACAAGTTATGTTTCTTCAAATAAAAGACACTTCAGCCAGTAAATCTTTTTATTGTCTCGACGTTTCGACAAAAATATTTTGTCCTCGTCAGGAGCAAACAAAAATTAAAACATTAGGCAAAGAGTTAGAAATTATTCTAAGGCTGTAAGGGCGTTCTCACGCGGTATTTGAAATTTTGTACAACATCTAAAGCACGAGTCAAATATTTAACTCACAAGTTATGTTGTTATAAAAGAGGCTTTTGCTAAAATGAGGTTCCACTATAGTGAGTTGAGAACAAGAGAGATTTTTTCACTATAAACTTCACTGTTTGATAGTGATATTTCAAATGAGGAGACTTCACTCATCAATATGTTTTATGACATAGGCATCCATAAGAAAGCATAACCTTTAAACACAAGGTAATATAACTATAAATTCAAATAAATAAATAAATGTGTAATGTTTCGGTAACAGCGTTTTGAAGATGGTAACAATGCTGTTACCGAAACATCACACACTATTTATTTATTTGGATTTGGTCTTATTACCTTGTGTTTATAATCTAAATTGTACCTTATCAAATCATAGACTTAAAAATATGGCTTAATTCTGATCTTTCCTGGAAGTGGTGTCTTATCAAGAAATTCTTGTCATTTCAGGCCAAATCATGAAGAGTCTTTCACCCAAGTCTCTAATAAGAGACTTACACTCTGGACAAAGCTTAAAGTAAATTTCATAGTTTGATGTTGCCAGTAATCTATTTTTTGGAGACAGAGGCAATTTTGTTCATACTTGGTTATCTCGTGTGTCTTCAATAAAGGTCACTGTAATATCTTTCAGAGTTATTGTCTGAATCCCGATATACATGCTGAAAGGTACAACTTCCTTAAGTTTTGTCCATGAGTGTATTATCTGAATCCCGATATACATCCTGAAAGGTACAACTTCCTTAAGTTTTGTTCATGAGTGTATTATCTGAATCCCGATATACATGCTGAAAGGTACAACTTCCTTAAGTTTTGTCCATGAGTGTATTGTCTGAATCCCGATATACATGCTGAAAGGTACAACTTCCTTAAGTTTTGTCCATGAGTGTATTGTCTGAATCCTGATATACATGCTGAAAGGTATAACTTACTTAAGTTTTGTCCATGAGTGTATTATCTGAATCCCGATATACATCCTGAAAGGTACAACTTCCTTAAGTTTTGTCCATGAGTGTATTATCTGAATCCCGATATACATCCTGAAAGGTACAACTTCCTTAAGTTTTGTCCATGAGTGTATTATCTGAATCCCGATATACATCCTGAAAGGTACAACTTCCTTAAGTTTTGTCCATGAGTGTATTGTCTAAATCCCGATATATACATCCTGAAAGGTACAACTTCCTTAAGTTTTGTCCATGAGTGTATTATCTGAATCCCGATATACATCCTGAAAGGTACAACTTCCTTAAGTTTTGTCCATGAGTGTATTATCTGAATCCCGATATACATCCTGAAAGGTACAACTTCCTTAAGTTTTGTCCATGAGTGTATTATCTGAATCCCGATATACATCCTGAAAGGTACAACTTCCTTAAGTTTTGTCCATGAGTGTATTATCTGAATCCCGATATACATCCTGAAAGGTACAACTTCCTTAAGTTTTGTCCATGAGTGTATTATCTGAATCCCGATATACATCCTGAAAGGTACAACTTCCTTAAGTTTTGTCCATGAGTGTATTATCTGAATCCCGATATACATCCTGAAAGCTACAACTTCCTTAAGTTTTGTCCATGAGTGTATTGTCTGAATCCCGATATACATCCTGAAAGGTACAACTTCCTTAAGTTTTGTCCATGAGTGTATTGTCTGAATCCCGATATACATCCTGAAAGGTACAACTTCCTTAAGTTTTGTCCATGAGTGTATTGTCTGAATCCCGATATACATGCTAAAAGGTACAACTTCCTTAAGTTTTGTCCATGAGTGTATTGTCTGAATCCCGATATACATGCTAAAAGGTACAACTTCCTTAAGTTTTGTCCATGAGTGTATTGTCTGAATCCCGATATACATGCTAAAAGGTACAACTTCCTTAAGTTTTGTCCATGAGTGTATTGTCTGAATCCCGATATACATGCTAAAAGGTACAACTTCCTTAAGTTTTGTCCATGAGTGTATTGTCTGAATCCCGATATACATGCTAAAAGGTACAACTTCCTTAAGTTTTGTCCATGAGTGTATTGTCTGAATCCCGATATACATGCTGAAAGGTACAACTTCCTTAAGTTTTGTCCATGAGTGTATTGTCTAAATCCCGATATAAATGCTGAAAGGTACAACTTCCTTAAGTTCTGTCCATGAGTGTATTGTCTAAATCCCGATATAAATGCTGAAAGGTACAACTTCCTCAAGTTCTGTCAATGAGTGTATTGTCTGAATCCCGATATACATGCTAAAAGGTACAACTTTCTTAAGTTCTGTCCATGAGTGTATTGTCTGAATACCGATATACATGCTAAAAGGTACAACTTCCTTAAGTTCTGTCAATGAGTGTATTGTCTGAATCCCGATATACATGCTAAAAGGTACAACTTTCTTAAGTTCTGTCAATGAGTGTATTGTCTGAATCCCGATATACATGCTAAAAGGTACAACTTTCTTAAGTTCTGTCAATGAGTGTAGTATAGTCATGTTTTTAGACACTATGGTCTCTCAGGGTAGAGTGTAACTATAAACAAGTTTATTTCTCTCTGTGTGTGTGAATGTGGACTCTGACGAAGGCTAAACTTGAGTTATACGCCGTGCAGCAGAAAGCCCCGCCTCGCAAGCAGCCTCAGCCCAGAAGTGAGAACCACTATAAAGCACCGTCCAGACCCGCGCATCACAACGCTGCCAACAAAGTCTACAATCTGGACCTAGCGGAGTCCATGTACAACCTGCGTATGGATCCTGAGGAACAGCCACCGGCCCTCACCAATCAACGGAGAGGCGGCAGAGGAGGTCCATTGTTTCTTGTTGTTTTCTCTTCACTAACAATTGCATTACTACCTGGTCTCTATCTATACAGTCTTTAATTCAGCACTCCAAGACGAACGCTGTTGAAAAGGAAGTCTAGTGTTTTTCAGTTAAATTGAAGAAGATACTTTGTCTTCTTCTTCTTCCTTATCTCCACTCAATCACACTAAGGTGTCAAGCTTGTAAAGCTAAGTATGATAAAGATACTTCATGATGAAGATACTTTGTGGAAGTGCAAAATGGTTGAATTTTGAGGGGGAGGGGGGTAAACGAAAAAAAACACACCAGCTTTTAACTAAAGAAAATCATTGTTTGAAACAATGGTCTCCAGTTGGATGGTGTGTGTTTGATTGAACTGGTTAAACTAGATTGCAGAGATGGTCAATTGATGGTGAATAGTTTTTGACATTTTTATGACAGGATAGATGATCCTTTTTTTCTATATACATCAATATCTTTGAGGTTCTACTGTACTGTACTTTGTAGAGATGTGTCCTCTAGCCAGAGTGTCTTCTTAAGGAGGTTATACATCAATACCTTGCTTTGCGTCGTTTCGTTTTGCGTTTTTTTCGAAGTTGCGTCGCTGCTTAATTTTTACTGATTTTCACTGTGCGTTGTTAGGTTTTCGAAGTTGCGTTATTTTGGATTAGAGTCTTTAATTTTTTTTTTTGATTTTTTTTTCCTAAAATATGGCAACACCTTAGTTTTTGATTGCGCTTTCACATATTTTCACTTTGCGTCGTTTCAATTTGCGTCATGTTTTTTTGGAACGTATCCCCGACGCAAAGCGAGGTATGGGTATTAAGATTATATCTCTCAAACCTGGGTTCCCCATTGAATATTTTTAATTGTGAGGAGTTAACTCTTAACTATACGGGTTGTGTTGATACATTTTGTTCTGATGCAGGAAGGGGAGGAAGGCGCCGTGGCGGCGGCCATGACAGTTCTGAAGTCCAGCAGCGGCCTTCGACAGGAAGCACTCTGTTTGACTTCCTAGAATCCCACCTGCCATCTTCCAAGGATGCAACTCCAGCGGGTAAATATCGGGCCTTCCTGGGGATACCTGATATCTTCTTAATTTTAACAACCTTTCTTTGAGGGTGGCTTTGGTGGATGAATGTTATAAACCATCTTTTTATTTTATTTTTTGACATTATCCCTAGTACACGTGGTACAGGCCATGGTAATCATGGTGGGTTGTTAGCGACTGCTTTTACTGTAAGCGCACCACATGTTTACACATGTGAAAAGCAGTTCGACTTTGCACTTACAAATGTGCCAGAGCCCAGTTTGATTACTTGCACTCTCTTATGGGGTTGGACTTTAGCAAGAATCGGGAGCCATTGGAGCATTTTTTTTTTTTTATCAGAAAAAAGTGTCCAATGCGGGAATCGAACCCAGGTCGTAGTGGTCGAAAACCAAACGGTTTAACCAGCCTTCCACCGACCCCCGTTATAAACCATCTATTTCCGACATCCACAACCTGGTATTGAATCCCACACATCAGACACTTTTTCTCTGAAGAATATGCTCCACTATACTATAGAAGATAGCAAGCTATATCATTTACTATTATAACAAGGACTCTAGCAATGAATTTTTTTTTTTTTTTTATTAAGCTAAATACACAGTGTTCAGTGGACAAATGGTATGTACTGTCAATTTTTGACAGCCATGACCCGGATTTGAATTCTGTATTGGAAACTTCTTTCTGAATAAAATATTTGTCCAAAATGGAACCCCAACAATTTATGAAAATGTCCAAACCCACCAGTGAGTGTAAGTAACCCAAAGGGAGCTGGAATATTGAGTAAAATATAACAGGTCTCCAGGGAAAAGTGTCTTTTCAAAACATTTTTATTCTCTAGCTTTCAAGCATGGACGTCCTTCTACAGGAGAAAACCTGGTATAATGATATGCCAATAGAACACGAGTTAAATATAATCAGATACTATTTTACATAATTTTATAAAATTCTATAGATATAAAAATATTTTTATATTAACTAATATACAAATTGAGACAAAATATTCTAAAAATATGTCGCATACCTCGACATATTTGCATAGTATTGTTTTGTTTTATATATTTTACATGTTGTTTCTTATGATAGGTGAATATATTTGCATGTCCGCGAGTAGCGCGATGTATATATATAGGTGAAGAGAATAATAAAGTCAGAGTTTCTACTGATTAGAAACGTCTCATAATTTCTTAAACTAGTTCTTCCTAAGTGGAATACTACAATATATATATCTCTAATAAAGGACAAACAAATAAATAAATATAGGCTACTAGAAAATAACTAAGGAAGAAAGGAATACATATTAGGCTGTAGTTGGAATACTTGTAATGGTAAAAGTCAGGCAGCTTTCTACGTGTGAAGACATGTGGTGCACTTCTTGTTAAAGGTATTTGCTAACTTTCTCCAATACTTGTCATGGCCATGTGTAATTAGACTAATGTTGGACATGGAGAAAGTTACTCAGAGTACCATGGACAGATAAAAGGTCAAATATTTCAATCATATTAATTAATATTGTTAGACCCCTAGAATCCCAAATATGTAAACAAATATGTAATGAGACCTGTGATGAGGTGGCGAATAGGGGTCAAGGAAGCTACAGTAAGGTCGGGGGGTCGGTGGAAGGATGGTCAAAACCGTTTGGTTTACGACCACTATGACCCGGGTTCGATTCCCGCATTGGGCACTTTTTTTTCTTATTTAAGAAAAAAAAATGCTCCAATGGCCCCCCGATTCTTGCAAAAGTCCAACCCCACCAGCGAGTGCAAGTAACCAAACGGGGCTCTGGCACATTTGTAAGTGCAAAGTCGAACTGCTTTTCACATGTATAGACTGTGGTGTACTTACAGTAAAAGCAGTCGCCAACTTCTACCCACCATGATTATCATGGCCTGTACCACGTGTACTAGGGATAAGCAAAAAAATATATATATATTATATTAAAAAAAAAAGATTACTGTTGTTTTGGATCATATTGATGATTATGCTATGGTGGTGCAGTCATGGCTAAAAATCTTGTGAAAGTATAATAACAAAAATGGTTTTGATCAGATATTGTTTTAATTGAGCTTTAGGATAAACATAATTTGTTAAAAGTAATATATAAGAACATAATTTGATTAAAGTACTGCCTGTCTTAAGGCGAGTAGAATAAGGAAACAAAAGAATATTTACATACTGTACAAAAGTTTTGGGTCGGCCAACGGGGAAGAACAACAACGAGTTTTTATATGGGAAGAGTGACCTCTGGCGGTCGATTTAGCAGAATATTTTTATCTATGAAATATATTTTTAAATAAATCAATATCTTAACATTTTAAATAATATCTTAATATAACATTTTAAATAATACTTTTACTCGTATATAACATATATATTGTTAGACCCCTAGAATCCCAAATATGTAAACAAAGATTGACCTACTTCAGACACATAATGAGACCTGTGATGAGCTGGCGAATAGGGGTCAAGGAAGCTACAGGAAGGTCACTAGATGAGAGTGATGGTCACTAAAAGATCACAAATTGAAGAATAGTTGTCCATAGAGTCACCAAAAGTCAACTTGATGGATGTTAACAACAATACTGAGATGATAAACATAACTGTTAGAGTTTAATTTATTATAACTCTGTGTATATATGTTTTTATTATATTTGACCACGAGTGCCTGGTCACGTGTGTATGAATTTATTGTATAAATAGTGTGTTTGAGAATAAAGTGTATGTTGACTTGGAACTGTGTGAGACTGGTGTTTTCACAGTAGTTTAGCTCGGTAGACTCGCTTCATTTTGAGACAAGACCTTGGCGCTGACTATACCTCTGGGCGGAAGAGTGAAAAGTGAACAAGAAGAACCAGCCAGAAAGAAGATTGGCGAACATTTTGGTCCCTCGACAACCGGATTAGGGCTAAAGTTAAAGTTAAAGAGGCTAAGAAGTTGCCTAAAAATTAAGAAGAATTCACTCTTGATTAGAAGTTAAAATTTTAAAAGAAGAAATTTAATTTGTTGAAACTGCAAGATAATCAAGAAAAGAAGGCCTATGCAAATTTAGGCAAGATCATAAAAAAAGAAGAATTTATGCAAATAAAGTTTTGCAAAAAGTTATGCAAAAAAGGTTTTAGGAAAGTTTTGCAAATTGGATAAAAGGTTAAGGCCGAGGTATAGCGCGTTAAGCAAAAAAAGGTCAAGTTAAGATCAAAGGCTAGAATGAAGCGGGCATTAAGAAGTAGAGCCGTTCAAAGAACGATCATTTCCAAGTGGATTAAAAAGACAGAAGCTGAGTTGAATGTGTGTGTGTGAAGTAACTCCTTCTGAGGATGAGATAAGAACGAATTATACACTCATCGAAAAGAATATGGCAGATCTTCGGGAAGAAGATAAGTTAATTTGGAAGTTGATGCGAGAAGACAAGGAAATTGATTACAAGGAACTAGAGGAAGAGAAGGACACAGTGAGCCAGTATTATGAGAAGTGGATGGATCTTGGAATTATGACAAAGCACTTCCTCAGCTCTCTGAAGAAAAATACAGAAGCCCTCCATGGCGCTAGTTCGAAAAGGGGCTCGCTGCCTGGAAGAGTTTGCCGACTGCCCAACTTGGATATGAGGATCTGCGATGGAAGCAGTTTGGAATTCGGGATGAGTGAGAAGCCAAGTGTTGTCGGAGTTACCTTGATGAAAGGAGTTGATCCAGCTTCTATTAAGGAAGATGCTGGGATTGTGGTATCATCCGAGCAAATGGTAGAAGAGACATCCACGCAGATTTCCGTTGAGGAAAGTCATAGGGCTCAAGTTGAGAAAAGGCAGTTGGCTGAAGAAAGTAAAAAGAAGAAGTCTGTTGTAGAAGTTGATGAAAGTAATAGGGCTGAAATTGAGAAAGAATCCGTTGAAGCAGATGAAGAGAAAGGGCTGGATGTGGAACATGGAATGGATTCAAAGACCACTGAAGAAGTGAAGCTGCTAGATGCAGAACAAGGTACCGATTCAAAGGTAGCAGAAAAGTTAGATGCAGAACAAGGTACCGATTCAAAGGTAGCAAAAAAGCCATATGCAGAACAAGGTACTAAGCCTAAGGAAGACGGAGTAGAAGACTCTGAAGATGAGCCTAAGGGCGACGGAGTACAAGACTCTGAAGATGATCCTAAGGAAGACGGAGTACAAGACTCTGAAGATGATCCTAAGGAAGACGGAGTAGAAGACTCTGCAGATGAGCCTAAGGAAGACGGAGTACAAGACTCTGAAGATGATCCTAAGGAAGACGGAGTACAAGACTCTGAAGATGATCCTAAGGAAGACGGAGTACAAGACTCTGCAGATGAGCCTAAGGGCGACGGAGTACAAGACTCTGAAGATGAGCCTAAGGAAGACGGAGTACAAGACTCTGAAGATGAGACCAAGGGCGACGGGGTAAAGGATTCTGAAGCTGAAACCAAGGACAATGAAGTAGGGGATTCTGGAACTGCAATTGAGGCTTGTGAATCGGTGAGCAATTCTAAAGCGGTAGCTGAGGGCGCGGATCAAGTGGAGATTGCAGATGGTGAAGCTGAGTCCATTGATGATGTTGAGGAAAGAGTTGTCAGAATTCCAGCATCAAGGAAATTGGTGGAAGCAGGACGAATCGGAGATGCGGAATTTAAGGTAAACGGATACTGTTTGCCTGATCGCCCTGGATTTGGGTGTGAATCCAAGGCTGCGCCTGTGCGGCCGGTATTTGACGGCGCTTCCTACCGAGGACGCAACGGATTCTCATTGAAGCGATATTTGAGGAGGAGACCTGGTCTATTGAGAGGAATCCCTGAGATAAGGCCAAAACTTCGGGAGAATAAGTTCGGAGTTTTGGTGGACGTAGAGAGATATTTCCGGATGATCGCCGTTAAGAGCAATGATTGGGATTGCCTTAGATTTATTTGGAAGAAAAGGATGGACAACTGATGGTGCGATGATGCATGGTTGGAGAAGGTGAAACGCTTTCTAAGCAGGGTTGCACTGTCCAGATCACCTATGTGAGGAGAGAGCCAATAGAAAAAGGTTCAATTGGCAAATATCTTCCAAGCAATGGAATGTAACTTGTATCGAAGGAAACTGTTTCTGGAGCTGCAGTAACTACAATGTTATATACTCCGGCCAGTTCTCCAAAGGGGCAAGTGCCTACTCCAGCGAAAAGGTCTTAATTTTGGAGACAAGTCTCCAGAAAGTCTGGTGAAAGTGCTAGACCGGAAAGGATTGCGAATCCGGTGGATTATGGGACTATTATATTGAGTGGTTTGAGATCTCTAAAGAAGATTTCAGAGTCCTATAATTGCTCTAAGCCTACAGACGATGCCTCGGCATAAGATCCTGATTCTTCAGGATGTAAAGCTCAATGTTCTCAAGAGGTTCCAGAAATTGCAATGGAAGATTCTGAAGAAAGGTCTGCAATTGAGGATTCTCAGCCTTCAGAGCCTCTTGATGTGGAGAGTTCTGGAGTGGGGGCTTCAGGCGATGTAGAGGTAAGAGCTCAAACAAAGAGCCCTAAAACCATGTCTTCCAAAATACTTTGCATGAAGAAAGAAGAATCCAGCATAGACTTGGAAGAGGAAGACAATGGAAGAAGCGAACCCTCTCCGGCCTCAATCACCATCAAAGCCTTAGAAACCACAGAGTCTAAAGAAATTGATCTGACGATTTTGGGCAGCTTTGCGAGAGAACATTGCGCACAAGGGATTACATTTGAACAGTCCAATGTTATAAGGACATTGGGTTTGGGATGGATCCAGGGTGAAGACTGTTTCTTATATGAAGTTCAGTCGTTAGAAAAGACATCGGTGACTGCCAAACGCGAAATGCTTTCCTTTATCGCCAAGTTATATGATCCCTTAAGATGGTTGGTACCTATCCTTGTAACAGGAAAAATAATGGTTCAAAGGTTGTGGATAGCGGAGTTACATTGGGATGATCTGATGGTTGGGTCTCGGAAGGAATACCCAGGGAGTAAAATGGCATGGATTCGGTGATGCCTATGAGGACGCCTATGCGGCAGCTGTTTACATTGGAATTCCCACTGATGATGGAGTCGGTGTAAAACTGTTGGCATCAAGGACTAAGTTGGCTCCCATGCGGAAGATGTCAATTCCACGTTTAGAATTGTGCGCAGCTCTTTTGCTGACCAGACTAGTGAAATATAATGGAAGAGTTGGATATCAAACTGGAGAGTGATACCTGTTGGTCCGATTCTACCAGGGTCTTGAATTGGTTAAGAACTATGTCTGAAGATCTCCCCACTATCATCGGCAATCGTGTGGCGGAGATTGAGTTGTCCACAAATAAGGGAGTGGCGCTATGTTCCCACAGGAGATAATCCAACGGATATTGCCTCGCGAGGAATTCTGGGGTCCGAGCTGAAATAGTCTTCCATCTGGTGGACAGGACCTACCTGGTTGTCAGCGGAATCAACAGAAAGGCCTAGAATGCCTCCTGTGTTTGAGAACTAAAGTCAAACTGAGCTCCAGAGTGTTCAAGCCCTCAGTGAAACACCTTTCTTGGTGGCCATCGGAGAGATGAGCTCAACCTTTAATGGATATATACGAAAGGTGGCCTGATATTGCGTTTTGCCATAACTGCCGCTACAGCGCGGAGCGATATCAGTCGCACTTAACAACAGCTGAACTGAGAAATGTTCATAGGAGAATACTTCGGGCAATTCAGTGCCAGCATTTCAGGGAAGATGTGAGAAGTTTGCCCACTTTAGGAGCAATGAAGCGCACGAGCAAGATTTATGGTTTAGCGCCGATCCTCGACGATCAAGGAATCCTTGGAGTCGGCGGTAAATTGAAATGGGCTCCATCTATGGCATATGAACAAAAACATCCTGCGCTATTGCCTTCATCAGGAAAGGTAGCTCAGATAATTATTCAAGCGGTTCATATGCGGACTTTGCACGGAAGTGTGCACCTGATGCTGTCCACATTGAGACAGAAGTATTGGATTTTGAGAGCAAAAGATCAGGTGAAAAGATGCATTCGAGAGTGCGTGACATGTTGTCGATACAATCGCGTCACTCCAGGCCAGCTAATGAGCGATTTACCCAAGGAGAGATTAACACCGGGTAAACCCTTCTCAATAAGTGGTGTAGATTGTGCTGGACCTGTGAACCTTCGAATGTCCAAGGGTAGAGGTCGAAAGACGGAAAAGGGCTACATCTGTCTAGTTGTGTGCTATGTGACCCGAGCCGTACATCTTGAATTGTTCCCAGATGCCTCTACACCCACCATCATGACGGCTTTTAAGCGAGTTGTAGCGCGAAGAGGGCACTGCACTCGGCTATATAGTGATGAAGGAACAAGTTTTGTAGGAGCTGCACGACAGTTACGTTCAAGTTTCTATCTGGCTCAGGATCAATTAAGAAAACTGGCTGCCGTGTTAGCTAATGATGGAACTAAGTGGAAGACCATCTTTCCCAATGACGACGTCAATACGTTAGTATTGATAAAAGAGGAAAGAATGCCCCCTGCAAGGTGGCTGCTGGGCAGAGTGGTGGAGACCCATCCTGGGAAGGACGGCCTGTTGCGGGTTGTATCGGTGCGAACATCGGTTGGAGTGCTCCGAAGACCCTTGATGAAGCTGGTGCTGCTGCCGGTGGCCCCTCCGGATCTTGATGGTACCCATCAACGGGGGGAGGAATGTTAGAGTTTAATTTATTATAACTCTGTGTATATATGTTTTTATTATATTTGACCACGAGTGCCTGGTCACGTGTGTATGAATTTATTGTATAAATAGTGTGTTTGAGAATAAAGTGTATGTTGACTTGGAACTGTGTGAGACTGGTGTTTTCACAGTAGTTTAGCTCGGTAGACTCGCTTCATTTTGAGACAAGACCTTGGCGCTGACTATACCTCTGGGCGGAAGAGTGAAAAGTGAACAAGAAGAACCAGCCAGAAAGAAGATTGGCGAACAATAACAATTTAAAATGGAAGACAATTTATGAGAACATTTATTCATAATTTAAAGGATTATTGATTGCATCATTAGTCAAGTATTTATAACAACATAAACCCATATATGAAAAACAGTACAAAAGTGAAATTATCCTGGGATCACAGGTGGATAAATTAGAAAAGGCATCTCCTAATCGTGCAACTTTTTGTTGCTGATGGTTTGCACCGTCTATTGGAATAAATATCTACGAATTGTTGATTAGATCAATTCTGGAATCCATAAGCAACTTTTAGTTGCATGATTAGGAGATGTCTTTTCTTAATTTATCTTTGGAAGAGCCTGATGATTTTATCTTAAACTTATATAGCTTTCAAAATTAAATCTCATTAGAATCAACACCTTGTTATTTTTCCATGTCTATCTATGTCATTTTCTAAATTGATATTTCCTCATTTTAATAATAATCAATACTTTTGAGGATTTTTGGAGTTAATTTTTGACCCGGGTATGGAGAGGAAGTTATATAAATGGAGTTTATATATATTGTGGCGAAGAAATAATTTATTATTTAATTTAATTATTCAATGAAAATATTTGGAAACAGATTATATAGATATATATTACTCTATATAATACACTGCAGCTTGTGATTGTAATACAACACTTGAAGTTACATGAATTTCTTTTCAATGAAAAATCAAAATTTATTTCAAGGTGAAATATTGACTATTTCTAACCTTTTTGGATGAGGTATGAAAGGGTGAATTATGAAGAGTAATGATGAACACGGAAAAATAAAAGTTTCCCATCCCTGGACACTTTTATTTTTCCGTTCATCATTACTCTTCATAATTCACCCTTTCATACCTCATCCAAAAAGGTTAGAAATAGTCAATATTTCACCTTGAAATAAATTTTGATTTTTCATTGAAAAGAAACTCATGCGGTGTAACTTCAAGTGTTATATATTACTCTGCTTATGTAAAATAATGATTGAAATATTTCTTAACTTGCTTGCTCGATATTCTCTAGCTGTAGATAGTTTTGTTGACTTGTTAATAATTGTCGACTTGTCGCCGTAACGTCATCAATAAATACTTTCACATCCCCGGATATAAAAAGACTTGATTTTCTCCGCTACAATATAAAGATGAACTTGTATCTTGTAACTAACTCTTAGGCTGTGTTGTGTAGAGAACATGACACACTCCATAGCTCCCTTCAATGTGCCTCAGAACTACTACACAAATAATGTAAGTATGCAATTTTTACCTCTTTTTTTCAAGAGAATAAATTTCTTATTTTATTATTGATTTTCTTTAAGACTTTTTGAGTTTTGCAAACCTTTCTACAGGATTATATGATGAAATGAATCTTGTAATCCTTTAGAAGGGTTTGACAAACCCTAAATCTTGAGAAAGTAAATATATAATCAATAAGAAATTCAAGGACCTTTGGGAGAGGCCGCTGCTCATCATAAAACAGCTCGAGGAACATGAACTCATGGAATTCGTGTAATCTTTACACAAGGGGATAAGAAACAACAACATCATAAGAAATTCATCCTTGGAGAGAAACCTTTTTTTTTTAAATGGTATATAATAGCATCAACTCAGCCATTAAATCACCAAGAGCTGGGATTTATTCTATCTTTCATATCACAGTGTCAAAAACATCGTTTTTTTCAAAAATTATCCCTAGTACACGTGGTACAGGCCATGATAATCATGGTGGGTAGTTAGCGACTGCTTTTTTTACTGTAAGCGCACCACATGTCTACACATGTGAAAAGCAGTTTGACTTTGCATTTACAAATGTGCCAGAGCCCCATTTGGTTACTTGCACTCGCTGGTGGGGTTGAACTTTTGCAAGAATCGGGGGCCATTGGAGCATTTTTTTTTAAACAGAAAAAAGTGTCCAATGCGGGAATCGAACCCGGGTCGTAGTGGTCTAAAACCAAACGGTTTATTCCAGCCTTCCACCTACCCCCCCGGGTCTAATCTAAAACATCATGAAGACAAGGGGTATTGTCTTGATGATCGGTAAGTTTACATCTGCCGTTGATTCCAAGAATCTGTTACACAAACTGTATCAGTTGGACTTAGTATAGATAACATGGAGAACAGACATCTTGGCTGCATTCTAGCATGGATTCAGACAAAGCTGTTAATGGGTAGTGCTTATTTTTAATAAAAAATCCTGAGCGTGCAAATAAAAGTTGCTAACGGCTTATGCTATCTGTCAGATTGATTTTTAATTATTCCATAATTGGCCAAATACCCATTCTTGATTAATCAAGAAAAGCTAACCACTTAAGTTTTTCGGGTTGGTTCTCGTCATTGTGTGGTGTAAACTGTACCTCAATGACCAAAAAACTGATTATTCAGGCATCCTGAAAAATGATGAAATGGATACTCAACATCACCGACTCTAATTCAACAGAAAATTCTTTCACCCCATTCCCTCTTTGGGGAGTTGAAATACAGAAGTTTGACTCTAGTTTGTTTATGACATTATGTTTCAAAATACAAACACTAGGTAATAAGACCAAATCCAAATAAATAAATAGTGTGTGACGTTACGGTAACAGCGTTGTTACCATCTTCAGACAAAAGTACTGAATGAGAAATTTTACCACAGCATGTTTTAAATAGTTATTGTTATCAAGTGTGTAAACAAGATAACAGATAAGAAGATAGTTATCTTGTTTACACACTTGATAACAGTAACTATTTAAAACATGCTGTGGTAAAATTTCTCATTCAGTACTTTTGTCTGAAGACAACGCTGTTACCGAAACGTCACACACTATTTATTTATTTAGATTTGGTCTTATTACCTTGTTTTTATAATCTATAATCCAAATTGTGTCTTATCAATTCAAAATACAGTAGAACTTGGATAATTTGAACGTCTTTAATTTGAAAATGTCTTCAATTCGAATATTTATCTTGGTCCCTAAAATTTCTGTTTTTTTATTTGAATTTTTGGATAATTCAAAATTTTTTTCTTTGGTCCCTTGGGATTGGAATTATCCAAGTTCAACTAAATTATGATATGTAAATATGTGGAGCTCCAGTATGTAACTATGTATCCCCCTGGTGGTGGTGTTCCGCAGCACTTCTCTTCCTACAGCAATAAGCCCTCGGCATCTCGAGGTTACTCCAGGGGCGGCCATTCAGGCTTCCAGATGAATCAGGTAGGTTCCCTCTAGCAAACATGAAACTTGTACACTCTCATCTACCCACACATTCTATTTATATATACAGTAGTCCTCTGGGAAAACCCCAGGACTATAATAGAAAAGCTGAGACAATGGAACCTAATGGAGATCGTTTAAACAACTTGAGGAATAAGCAACAACAACAACAACACATAAACAGTAGAACCTCCCTTTAGCAGACACCTGCACTAGCAGACACCTCTCTATAAAGGACAATTTTCATTTTCAAAAATACCATTTTTACAATTTAGCAACTCTCCAGTAAGAAGACATCTCTCCCTAAAGGACACTTTGGCTTTGTAATTAGGTGTTGTCCTTTACAGGGAGGTTTTTCTACTGTATATATCGAGTAAATACATTTTTAGTAAGGTGTCCTCACTCTTTAGAGAGACTGTCCTCTCATAGAAGTCTATTGTATATGAATTACCTCTATGAAATACGTAGGTTTTTTTTTTTCTCATTGGGGGGAGGTTATCCTTTTAAATAAATTATAATATAAAATATATACAGTAGAACCTCCATGAGAGGACACCTGCGCTAGAGAACACCTCTCTACAAAGGACAGTTTACATTTGCAAAATTATCATTTTTACTATTTAACAACTCTCTGGTAAGAAGACAGCTCTCCCTAAAGGATACTTTGGCCGTACAATTAGGTGTTGTTTACATGGAGGTAGTTCTACTGTATCTACAGTATTTCAATTCCTCTCTTTAAAAGACACTCACGCTAGAGGACACCTCTTTACAAAGGACAGTTTTCATTTGTAAAATTACCATTTTTACTATTTAGCAACTCTCCGGTAAGAGGACAGCTCTCTCCCTAAAGGACACTTTGGCTCTGCAATTACGTGTTGTCCTTTACAAGGAGGTTCTTCTGTATCACACTCTTTCAAGAAATAAAAAGGATTTGTATCATTTTTCTTAATACTTGTACAAAGCTAGCATTTAACATATAGAGTACTTAGAATTAGTGAATTGGTACCTTCAACTCCAGAACACATTTTGGATTGCATTAGATATACTAAACAGGACCTTTGGGAGAGGCCGCTGCTAATCATCAAACAGCTCGAGGAGCATGAACTCATGGAATTTGTGTAATCTTTGCACAAGGGATAAGAAACAACAACATAATTTCTGTATGGTTTGAGGAGCATGGACTCATGGAATTTGTGTAATCTTTACACAAGGGGATAAGAAACAACAACAACATCATTTCTGTACAGCTCGAGGAGCATGGAATTTGTGTAATCTTTACACAAGGGATAAGAAACAGCAACAACATCATTTCTGTACAGTTTGAGGAGCATGGACTCATGGAATTTGTGTAATCTTTACACAAGGGATAAGAAACAGCAACAACATCATTTCTGTACAGCTCTAGGAGCATGGACTCATGGAATTTGTGTAATCTTTACACAAGGGATAAGAAACAGCAACAACATCATTTCTGTACAGCTCGAGGAGCATGGACTCATGGAATTTGTGTAATCTTTGCACAAGGGATAAGAAACAGCAACAACATCATTTCTGTACAGCTCGAGGAGCATGGACTCGTGGAATTTGTGTAATCTTTGCACAAGGGATGAGAAACAGCAACAACATCATTTCTGTACAGCTCGAGGAGCATGGACTCATGGAATTTGTGTAATCTTTGTACAAGGGATAAGAAACAGCAACAACATCATTTCTGTACAGCTCGAGGAGCATGGACTCATGGAATTTGTGTAATCTTTGCACAAGGGATGAGAAACAGCAACAACATCATTTCTGTACAGCTCGAGGAGCATGGACTCGTGGAATTTGTGTAATCTTTGCACAAGGGATAAGAAACAGCAACAACATCATTTCTGTACAGCTCGAGGAGCATGGACTCATGGAATTTGTGTAATCTTTGCACAAGGGATGAGAAACAGCAACAACATCATTTCTGTACAGCTCGAGGAGCATGGACTCATGGAATTTGTGTAATCTTTGCACAAGGGATAAGAAACAGCAACAACATCATTTCTGTACAGCTCGAGGAGCATGGACTTATAGAATTTGTGTAATCTTTGCACAAGAGGATAAGAAACAACAACAACATCATTTCTGTACAGCTCGAGGAGCATGAACTCATGGAATTTGTGTAATCTTTGCACAAGAGGATAAGAAATAACAACAAAAACAAGAGAGAATTAGTGAATGTTTTGATAAAAGAGATACTGAGAAAGCTAACTGAAAATTGTGAGAATATTTCAGCGCTGTTTACGAGTTTTTATCTTTATATTACAAGATGGTTTGTGCACTGATTTTTCTATATTTCCCTAAACATAATCCCTATATTGATAAAGCACAATTTGGATTATAGATTATAAATACAAGAAAATAAGACCTAATCTAAAATAAATCAATAGCATGCGACGTTTCAGCGTTGACATCATCAGACAAAAGAATAAAATCAGATTTTTTTTTCTTTAATCAGATGATGGTAACAACAACGCTGTTACCCGAAACATCACACACTATTAATTTATTTGGATTAAATTAAATTAATCAGGATGCCCCAAAGACCAGTCTTTTTGGTCGTTGAAGTACAGCTTGCACCACGCTGATGAGGGCCAACAGCCCGAAACATGTATGCGGTTAGCTTTTCTTGATTAATCAAGAATTGGTATTTGGCCAATTCTGGAATAATTGAAAGATTAGTTGATATTTATTCTGATAGATGGCGCAAGTCATCAGAAACTTTCAGTTGCACAATCAGGAAATGGCTTTTTTATTATTTGGATTAAGTCTTATTTTCTTGTAGCTATAATCCTTAAATTGTTTACAAGTCTTCTACCATAACTGGCATTTCTAATCTTTCCTTTTTTTTTTCTTCTGTAGCAGAAACATCTATGGCCCCTCTTCCAAAAATAATTTCTTCCCTTCGCTTCGCATTTTACTCTGTCTGGCCTTCTCCCCGACAACTTCTACCTTTTTTTTTTTTTTAACAAACTTTTTTTTGTGTATCTTTTTCCTTCTATTTTTTTTTTTTTTGGAAACTAAAAAATAAAAAGAATGATTCTTTGTACAACTATAAAATGTCATTGGTCTTTTTTTTATTAAAGGTACAGTTAAACCTGTCTATAGCGCCCCCTCTAAATAGCGCCTTCCTCTCTATAGAGCCCGATTTTAAATACGTAGTAAGATACGATTTACATTAAAAGTGACCTGTCTATAGCACCCCCTTTAAATAGCATCTTCCTCTCTATAGAGCCCGATTTTAAATACGTAGTACGATGGTATTTACATTAATAGTGACCTGTCTATAGCACCCTATTTTGGTGAGTCCCAAGAGGAGGCGCTATAGACAGGTTTAACTGTATTACCTCCTCATATTTACATCACTTTTAAAAAACTTTTTTCTATATTCTATCTTAATTGGTACTTTGTTTGTATTTCAATTGGAATTCAATGGAGTATAAAGTAATACAAATTACACACATCTATCGAAACTACAAATTTTATTTTATTATACATTTTTATATAAAACACATTTATAAATAAATACAAATATTAAGGTCATTTTTCTTTTTCTATGAAACATATTTTAAAAAATACACATATACTCATGGGCAAAACTTAAGGAAGTTGTACTGTTTAGCATATAAATCGGAATTGAGACAATACATTCATGGACAACACTTAAGGAAGTTGTACCTTTCAGCATGTATATCGGGATTCAGACAATACACTCATGAACAAAACTTAAGGAAGTTGTACCTTTTAGCATATATATCAGAATTGAGACAATACACTCATGGACATAACTTAAGGAAGTTGTACCTTTTAGCATATATATCGGGATTCAGACAATACACTCATGAACAAAACTTAAGGAAGTTGTACCTTTTAGCATATATATCAGAATTGAGACAATACACTCATGGACATAACTTAAGGAAGTTGTACCTTTTAGCATATATATCGGGATTCAGACAATAACTCTGAAATATATTACAGTAACCTTTATTAAAGACACATGAGATAACCAAGTGTGAACAAAATTGTCTCTGTCTCCTTAAAAAAAAATAGATAACCGGTGACATAAAAGACTTTCCACCTAAGTTTTGGCCATGAGTGTACAGTAGAACCTCCCTTTAGCGGACATCCTGCTAGTGGACACCTCTCCACAAAGAACAGTTTTCATTTGCAAAATTATCATTTTTACTATTTAGTAACTCTCCGGTAAGAGGACACCTCTCCCTAAAGGACACTTTGACTCTGCACTTAGGTGTCTTTTAAAAGAAGGTTCACTGTATTTAATTTATATGATCTTTGCTGCACTTTCAAATATGTTTATTTATTATTTAAGAGTTATTTTTCCAAGTAACATCTGTGTTTTGTTTGTTGATGGTCATGCTGACAGAGTGAGAAGAAAAGACATTGAGGCAGAAGTGAATGAGATAGTGTTGATTGGATCTTGGAAGTTGTCATCTCACATTACATCTTTGAGCTCCAGAAGCTCTATTTCGAATGTTTAATAAAGATAAGTAACATTAAAATTTATATTTCAATAGTTATTGTGACTTTTTTTTTTTCTTTTTGCTACATCATTTTTTATTTTAGTCATACTTTGTTGAAAGTATATATGCAACTTTGTCACCCTATCTGAATAGGTTACGTGTAAAAATTGAGGTTTTTTAAAGATAACTTATCATTATAATTAATCATTAGGGTTATCACTAGGGGTTTCGCTTCCCACACTCCCACATAAACAAACTGAATTAGGATTAGAATTTATCACGAAAATGGGTTGACTAAATATCATGGAACAAATCTAAATCAATGTTTAGTTCATTTTTGTTCCACTAGATGGCGCTTGGCTATCTGAAATGCTCATGTGACCAGTCAAGATGGGCCTTTTTTTGTTTGTTTTTAACTATATATATTTTAATAACAAAATAGGAATATGAAAATTAGAAACTATTTTACACGTGTAAGATTCTTTTTGAAATTAAACAATTTCTACTCCCCTTACTGCAATGGAAAAATTAATGGGAGGGCAGTAGAGAAATTGTTTAATTTCAAAAAGAATCTTACACGTCTAAATTAGTTTCTACTTTTCATAACAGATGGCGCGCTAGTGCATTATAAAATAGGAATATCCTGACTGCTCACATGATCTTTTTAGATAGCAGAGTGCCATCTAGTGGAACAGAAATCAACTAAATGTTGATTTAACCTGTTACCTGTTATTTGGCCATGATGATAAATCAAGAAAAGCCAACAACGATAATACACCTATCCCCCGATTTACACGGTACTTGTTTTACACGTTTTCGCTTTTACACGGTTTTCCAAATAAGTTTTTTTTTTTTGTTTTTATCGCACTATACTAAAATGCGATATTCTACTCTATACTACCTATGTTGAAAAGAATATTGGAAGGCTCTGATTCATGAGGGGGCAAACACCTATTCAGATTTGACAGTTTAATATACACCTATCTCTCGATTTACACATTTTTCTCAGGAACGTATCTACCGTGTAAATCGGCGGATAGGTACATTTAATTCATCATGTATTAAAGTAAACTTTCAAAACATTGTAAAAGAAGAAGAAAGTTAATAGAAATGGATGAAATTGGATTTTGTTGTAATTTGCATAGTTGTATATAGGATTTGTACACTACTCTACATGGGGTATAATTACATATTCACATCATTTCTATATACAACTATCCTCTTAAAGATTGATATAATCACAGATATTGTTTTGAAAATAGAGCAATCCATAAATAAATCTTTGAATAAAAAGGCATATATTGGATCAAAATATCATTTATGATAAGGCACAATTTGGATTATGGATTATAAACACAAGGTAATAAGACCAAATCCAAATAAATACATAGTGTGTGATGTTCCGGTAACAATGTTGTTATCATCTTCAGACAAAAGTGCTGATTGAGAAAATTGCTGTGGTAAAATTTCTCATTCAGTACTTTTGTCTGAAGACGGTAACAATGCTGTTACTGAAACGTCACACACTATTTATTTATTTGGATTTGGTCTTATTACCTTGTGTTTAAAATATCATATATTTCACCAATATTTCAATTGGTTGAAGGCCAACCTTTATCAAGGTATTATAACACACATTAATATGTTATAATACCGTGATAAAGGTTGGCATTCAGCCAGGTAAAATAAATGATATTTTGATCCAATATTTGCCTTTATATTAAAAAATCACAGATATGTGTAGAGATTTTTGAGAATTGTGGGGAAATCTTTCCATTCATTGGGTAGAACATTCAGCCCACAATAGTTCTGAGGGATTACACTCTGGAAAGCATGACAGGGTTGGACTTCGAAGAGGATTGTCTGAAATCGATGACAGTACAGACTTTGGAATGTTTAGGTGGAGCAGGGGGTAGGGGACTTGATGGTTGGAATGGCCGTAGCTTCGCCAGCAGGTTTCCTGTAGGTTCCAAGGATGGAGGAGGCTTCACTCGAGGCATCAGGAAGCAAATCTTCTCCCAGAACCTGGCTTCTCCCCAGCGTAAACGAGGTTGACCACTTAGAAGCCTATGCAACTTGGGAGGCAGCGGCGAAGGCTCAATACCATTAACTACAACAATCAACTGACATTTTCTGTCTTCCAGCATCTGGTAGAGTGTAGTTGACATCTCAGTTTCTCCCCAAACATATTCCAGAAAGTTCTCACTCAGGATTAGTATGCTACGATGGCTGTTTTGTATTGAATTGAGAACATTCCAACTTGATGCAGATTTAGGTAACCAATCCCGGCTAGGAAGACATAGTTTATAACCAGGTTCCATCCTATTGCATAGTTCAACAACCACATCTGCATCCTTACCACAGCTGTGACATACAAATGCATCATATACTTTATTCTCACCTCGTTGAGTTTCCCTCCAGATATACTTGAAGATTTCGTAGAAATTGAAGTAAAGGAAGGCATTGATGGTTAGATAATGACGGTAGTAGATTGTTGCAGCTCCAACGATTATTGCAACGAGCATACAAGTTAATACAGCAGTCTTTCTTGCTGAACTTTCAACAATGGGACAAACTGCTTCCTCAGGTGCTTCAATAACAGGTACATTTTCTAAACTTCCATTGATGTAGGTCGTCAACTCTTTACAACGGATATCATCAATATCAAGAATATGTTTCTGATTGGATAACAACCAATTCCTGAAGTCCTTTGTCCAGCAATTGCAATTCCAAGGATTCCTACTTAAGTAGACTTGTAAATCACGTAGAGAAGCTGTTAGATTCCTTACAATCATTGGAAGCCATCGTAAATTATTATTCTTAAGGGAGATGAGACGTACTCGAGATGGTAACAGCCAGAAGTAGAATGTCTCCAGTATATTACCATCCAGGTAAATTTCACTCAAATTCTCCCACATCTTAAGATTGAGGTCATCCAGGTTGTAAAGACGATTATATTCGAGATGAAGAATTTTTACGTTCTGAGGAACTTGCTCTGGAAGAAATTCCAAATTACGTTGCGTGCAGTTAACCATCACAGAACCATCGGTACCTACCCAATAACATAAACAAGATGATGGACATCCTTTTTGTAATGGACAGAGAAAATCTCTGGGATTTAAAGAAATTATTTTTTGACCAGAATATTTATTTGGGGTACGGCATTCAAGATTTTGATTATTAGGAAAGATATAATTTCGAGTAGCATTACTTGTAAGTAGCTGGTCTTGAAGCCAAATCATTCTGCAATCACAATGAAGTGGGTTGTTATCAAGATTGACGATGGTAGTTTTCGGCAGAGTTGACATGCTCGAAGAAGCTTCTACTCCCAATATCCTAATCTGGTTGTTTCTTAGATGGACTTCAACATGTCTTGATGTAAAGGCTGGAAATTCGTATACTTGTAATTGGTTATCGTTTAAGTCGATCTGTTCCAGATTTTCATAATGGGACCATTTGATTTCAGGAAGTCGCTGTAGTTTGTTTGATGAGAGATTGACGATTCTGAGAGCTGTGCCACTTCCGAAAGGTAAAGGTCCCAAACTAATATTTACAATATCATTATTGTTTATATCAATCTCGTTTAAAAATACACTACCATCGAATAAACTGCTATTCAGAATTTTCAGTCGGTTTCTATCCAAATGGATCGTTCTCAATTCGAATAGATTGTCAAAAATGCCGTTTGGTAGATCGTATAGGTCATTACTTGTTAACATCAAGGATTTCAATTTGATTTGGTTCTTGAAGATGTCCTTTGGTAGTTCTTCAAGATGGTTGAAACTGATATCAAGTAAACTTAGATGTTTATTCTGAGCAAAAGTATCGGCTTCCAACATGGTAAGTTGGTTGTTCCATAGGTGGACTTCCTGGAGTTTAGGATTGAAGGAAAATATATCTTCGGGTAGAGCTTCCAAATGGCAGTTTTTTAGATCGATTTTTCGGAGATTGGGCAAAGGATTTAGTAATTGGTTTGGAAGTCTACGTAATTGAGGATTATAGCTCAAGTCTAAGGTTTCCAAGCGTCGGTTATGAGCTAGAACCTGCCCAGATAGGGATTCAAGATTGTTAGAACGAAGATGAAGAGTGACGAGTTCTGTCAGCTCACTGAAAATCGGCCTATTTAACATCTTCAATCTGTTATCTGAAAGATCCAAGACTTTCAGTTTTGTCATATTGGTGAATACACTTGACTCAATGCTTTCAATCACATTCCCAGAGAGTATCAGCTCTTCCAAATGATTTCCGAAAGATGATCCTTTTAGTTCTTTAATCGGATTATGCTCAACCGCGAGTCTGCTAAGGTTCTGAAGTCTCTGGAACCATCTTCCATCCAATTCAGAAATCTGATTGTCTCTCAGCAACAAATTCTGAAGTCGAATAGGCAGCTCTGCCAGGATGGTCGCTGGCATTTCGACTTTCTCAATATCTAAGGAAGTCAGCCGGGGGAAGTATTCCAATCCTAGATGCTCGCTAGACATTCCTTGAGCTCCAACGATACGTAATTCTTGAAAATGAACTTTCTCGAAGACAGCATCGTATCCAGAGAGTGGAACACAATTCTCAAGTTCAACCAATCGTATACTACCAATGGAGAAACAAGCTGGGAAGATTTCCATGTATTCCATAAGACCTTCACATTTCATATGTAGCAAATGGCCGAAGGCGTATTCCATGGAGAATGTCTGGTTGTGAAGTCTGTCGATACATTCAATGGCCCAACCATCCATTCCATCCCGCAATTTACGTTTAGAGTCTTCACAGCTCAGCGATAGAGTTTCAACCATGCAGTTGTGAACTTCACGGACTTGTAGGGATAGTACTTGTTCCACCAGCAACAGTCCTAGCAGCAACTTCACCCCGTACCCCATCTAAACACACACACCACAATGTCATTAGAATCACTTTCTAAGAACGTTCTTTACTCCTATAGAAAGGTTTCTACGGGATTCTAGATCCCTTTTACAGGGAGAACCTCCTCGAACAACTTTCGCCTGAACACAAGATAATTCTATCCAAATTCCTCTACATTGCCATTGAGCATGTTGAGAACAAGAACTCCGTGATTGGCAAGGGCCTGTCTGAACTCAAGACGATTCTAAGCTCCTGATAGGATTCAGATGTACCTTCGGAGAAGGCCTCGTCTGGTGTATATATTTCCTATATACTATTTTAAACTCTGTAAACTCTCTCTTGACCGTTGATTAGATGTCAATAAACTATTTTTAATTGTCAATTGTCACAACAAGATCATTAGAATCAGTTTCTAAGAACGTTCTTTATTTCTGTAGAAAGGTTTGTGATACCAGAAAGCTTGAGATAAATATAAAACAAGAAATTCATCCTCATAAGCTGTTTTGTTTATTATTTATATGTACACCTATCCCCCGATTTACACGGTACTTTTTTTACACGTTTTCGCTTTTACACGGTTTTCAAAATAAGTTTTTTTTTTTTTTTGTTTTTATCGCACTATACTAAATGCTACTGTGATTGAACACATGCGCTGTGTACACATCTCGCGAGGAATCCCGAGCTTATGTGATGACTACATATTTTAACCTGTCAATGCATTTTATTTTTATTTCTGTGTACACCTATTCCCCGATTTACACGTTTTTCTCAGGAACGTATCTACCGTGTAAATCGGGGGATAGGTGTATTGTAGAAGATTTTACTTTTCCGAATGTATGAACAAAATTGCCTCTGTTTCCTTAAAAAAAATATTGGACAAAAAGAAGTAGATAGTCTTTTAATGTTGATAATCGTCTTTTTTTTTATTTTTTAAGGAGATAGAGGCAATTTTGTTCACACATTTGGAAAAGTAAAATCTTTTGCAGTACATATAAATAATGTTCTAAATAGATTTCCGAGGGTGAGTTTATTGTTTTATTATATATTTTCTCAAGTTTATGGTATTACAAATCTCTCTATAGGAATATATGATAATCCTTCTTCACAAGATGCAACCATTCACTCAACAGTCTTTATTCTTCACTGTGTTCTATGCATGAAAAACGATGTATATAGTCTTTTGTACATAGATATTCTTTCCATGTTTTGCTATTTAAAATCTCCCTCAGCCTTTCTTTTTCTCTTTTCTGAGCGAGGATTCCATTTCTTCCCCTGCTTCCCATTTCTTTTTGGATCCATTTCTAACAGGAGAATCGTTTGTATAAGATGGAATCTACTTATATAATTGCCTTATTCTATCTGTGTGAAGTTCACTGTGTGAAGTTCACGGATAGATTTTGGTCAGAATGGATAAAATAAAAAAAGTGTCAAGGGATGGGAATCGAACCCACGACCTTCCGCTTACCGGGCAGATGCCATGACCACTAGGCCACATGACCACAATTTATAATTGTAACAAATAGTATTTGAATCAAAACATTCAATCGGGTAAAACACGGGCGTTGCCCGGGTCATTCGGCTAGTGCCTTAATAAAAGGCTTGTGTATGTGTGAATATATGATAATCAGATAAGTAAAATACTCTACAATACATATAAATAATAAACAAAACAGCTATCCTGTTAAAAGGTTTGTGTGATACCCGAAAGTATGAGATGAATTTAAAATAAAAGAATAAACTCACTATCGGAAACCGTTTGCTAGTTATTTAAAAGTGCTGTTTCTATCCATAATTGATTCCCCTGTCTTATATGGGAAATACTGTTTAGGAACAAGTCTTTACATATAAAATGAAAGGAATTAAAAGCACGAATGTTTCTTTTATACATAATGCAAACTTCTACTGTCCTTACTGCGATGAAAAAATATATTGGGAGGGCTTGGCTCATCAGTGGTGAACCCTCCCTGCGGTTTCGCCAATTTAATCCACCAGACCGCTTCTCAGAGCTCTAATACTGTATTGGACGATTCTGCTTATATACGCAGCACTGAAGGGTAGAATCCCAGAAATGGTTCTTAAGAAAACTTAGGACATAAGCTTATAGGACAGTAGAATTACATTCAAATATTTGCATCGAGCAATGCTCTTCCGCAAACAATAAAGACAAGGTCAGTTAGGCATAAATTAACACAAAGCAATAACGCGCCATCTATACATATAAAATGAAAGGAATTAAAAGCACGAATGTTTCTTTTATACATAATACAAACTTCTACTGTCCTTACTGCGCGCGATGAAAAAATATATAATAAGTCTTGTACATATGGTTGGCTCTTGATTATGATGAGGTCTAGTTTGATGATCAAAGTTATATTCCCACTATAGAGACATATATACAACGTACGTTTACCACCGAAGAATATTTCTTATGTGAACTCCATTTTCCTGTCATCAGATTAATCGCACAATTTAGAACCCTTTCAATTTTTTTTTAATAGAACACCATCTGATTTTAATGAGGGGTGAAGACTTGAAATGTACTTTCTGTGGATCAGGAATAACAATGGAGATGTTGCCATACTTATTTGATTGTGTTGCTCTGTCTGAGGAAAGATGAAAACTAAATGATAAAACGGAGCAACTTTGTCCTTCATTTCCGGCACTAATTAATGAAATATCAAAGAATTCTATATACAGTTACGAGCGTCATCAATTCTTCATCTCTTAATTCTTCATCTTTTAATCATTCACCTCTGTCACCGTTTGCTTTTTTTTTTTTTTTTTGGAATGGCGCCCTCCTATTGGTTGGCTACGATCACGCCACCTTTGCCCCCCCCCCATCATGCCCCCCCACTCGCTATTTCGTCTTTGTAACTATTGTGTTGGAGCGGGTCGCTCCCTAAATAAATGCATATATTAGATAATAACCAAATGGAATCCTCTCTTTCTTTTTCCCAGTAAGAGACGCCTACGGAAGCCAACAGTACATAGACAGATAAAGCACATAGGCTATAGTTATTAACTAACATATGCATTTATATAAGGCGCCAATTTATAATTGTAACAAATAGTATTTGAAACAAAACATTCAATCGGGTAAAACACGGGCGTTGCCCGGGTCATTCGGCTAGTAGGTATATAGCGGTGGCGATATTTGGATTCCACAGGATTATATCCCGGACCACACAGTGTTCTCCCCATCCCTTGTGAACTGACAAATCCTGTATAGGGCGAGAGGCCCTAAATAAAGGCTTTGTTGTTGCTGTTGTCTAGTTTGATAACATTGGTTAATGCTGGTTCAAGGATCAAGATGATATGAATCAAGAAAATGCTACAAGTTTCTGGAGATGTGTTTCTTCATTGAATATAATCTCAAGCTTTCGGACATTCTCTGCCCTTCTACAGGAGCACATAGAAATATGTAAACGCCATCTTAACTCCTCTATTCCCATCTAGATTATCATGCTCGGTGACCTTCATATCCTATGATAAGTAAGAAGGTGTCCATCCTCAGACCAACAAGAGATTCTGACCCTGAGGCTGGGTAGTTGGCCGTTATCAAATTTGACCTCCTGCGCTAGGCGAAAGTTTCTTTTTTAGTGTCATCCCTCGGGCTTTATGTGGATGACCCTTTCATCTCACTGGGCTAGTGTCGCGGGGGTGTTGTGCCGATTCTAGCTGGGATTACTGGTTAACTGACTTTTTATTAAGACATTTCTTCATTCTCAGATTTTTCAGGTTGATGTTGAATACTGACAAATCGTTATCGTTTTATTCTCCTCTGCATAATGTTGATTGATCATTGTGAGGATATCGTTGTAAGGCCGGTAATGAGAGATGAGAATCTGTATAAAACTGGTGTCTTAATTAAAGCTTTGTTTGTGGGGGTATTTCGGTTTCCTTCAGCGTCTTAAAAATAGTTTCTAGAAGCTTTGAACTTGAGGTTTAAACTTCTTCTTCTTTCTTATCTCCACTCAATCATATTAGCTTTTATAGCTTGAGACTTTTGATGGTGTCTACTGGGGATAAGAAAAGCTCATTAATGGATGAGCCAATACAGTCAACGATGTGGTTTGGGGTTGCAGGTTGACACTTAATACATTGTTAAAAGTCGTAACATACAATATGTAAATATCTTTTTTGAATGTATGACTAGGAATGCACATTTCTATTGAATGTATAAATTATTATGTAAATTTCTCCTTGAATGTATATAGCTTAGCCGTGTTGTTCAAATAAAGAGTTTCTTTTAGTAGAGCGAGAGCTTTACGGGTGTAGCCGCTGGGTTTTGTCTACGTTATTTTCTTTTTTGCTTGATCACCCGAGGCAGTCCAAACTATATCAAGACTTTGGGTAAAAGTCTTACTTGTTAAGAGGAGGTTTCTTTAATTTGACCTCGCGTACCTTAACATACATGTTTAAACTTATATAGAGGTACGGTCTTCCTTGAGAGACTATAGCCTAAAACATGGCAAAACTCTGTCACTCCAGTAGATAATCTCTTATCAGAGTTTCAGTCATGTCACGCCAAGTCACAAGAAGTATTTCAACTAAAATATCTTCTGATTAGCGACCATCTCTAGGAGAGACCTGATTTATCCATGATTTTAGACAATGGTTTTTCCATGGGAGACTCAATCCTAATGTGTACGATTGTAATTCTGGGTCAACAACAGGTAATATAGACTCTAGTATCAACACTCCTGTAGAAGGGTTCGGGATACCCGAAAACTTGAGATAAATATAAAATAAAACAAGAAACTTATCCTCGAAAGCCGTTTTGTTTATTATTTATAATAAAATCTAGTATTTTTATTATTTTTTCAAGTCTAGTAGACTAGAAGCAACGATTCCTCTCCACTAAACAGCGAAATGTTTGTCTTCTATTATCATGGTCCAAAAGATGGTCTTAGAATATGTCCGACACTCCAAAGTAGGTAGTACGATGGTTTGGAAAGATACAAAATTGAGTTCAGAATATACTAATATAGATCCTACAAACAGATTAGTTCTCAAGATAGGTTCATAAAAGGTCCCAACATTCCAGAATACACACACAAACCTTTATTAATACACATTGGTCTTATAGAAGATCCTCCCTGTAAATTACAAGACAGAGAAACTGTAGAGTACAGGAAATATACACGGAACAATAGATAAAATAATAGTTTATGCATACATAATATATACAGAATTGTAAGTAACGCAGATTATAAATTATGGTCAGTAGTAGCTTCCTGATTCTTTTCATGCAGACCTAACCTTATTTATGACGCAGCCTTCTAAAATTGGATGTATCTAAAGACAAATGTTCTGTTAGAGACATTCTAGAATAGTTCTCAAGATAGGTTCAGAAAAGGACCCAAGATAGGTTCAGAAAAGGTCTCGAGAAAAGTCTATCATTTCAGAATAGTTCCCAAGATAGGTTCAGAAAAGGACCCAAGATAGGTTCAGAAAAGGTCTCGAGAAAAGTCTATCATTTCAGAATAGTTTCCAAGATAGGTTCAGAAAAGGACCCAAGATAGGTTCAGAAAAGGTCTCGAGAAAAGTCTATCATTTCAGAATAGTTTCCAAGATAGGTTCAGAAAAGGACCCAAGATAGGTTCAGAAAAGGTTCCAAAATAGGTTCAGAAAAGGTCTCGAGAAAAGTCTATCATTTCAGAATAGTTTCCAAGATAGGTTCAGAAAAGGACCCAAGATAGGTTCAGAAAAGGTTCCAAAATAGGTTCAGAAAAGGTCTCGAGAAAAGTCTAACATTTCAGAATAGTTTCCAAGATAGGTTCAGAAAAGGACCCAAGATAGGTTCAGAAAAGGTTCCAAGATAGGTTCAGAAAAGGTCTCGAGAAAAGTCTATCATTTCAGAATAGTTTCCAAGATAGGTTCAGAAAAGGTCTCGAGAAAAGTCTATCATTTCAGAATAGTTTCCAAGATAGGCTCAGAATAGTTCCCAAGATAGGTTCAGAATAGTTCCCAAGATAGGTTCAGAAAAGGTCTCGAGAAAAGTCTATCATTTCAGAATAGGTCCCAAGATAGGCTCAGAATAGTTCCCAAGAGATAGGTTCAGAAAAGGTCTCGAGAAAAGTCTATCATTTCAGAATAGGTCCCAAGATAGGCTCAGAATAGTTCCCAAGAGATAGGTTCAGAAAAGGTCTCGAGAAAAGTCTATCATTTCAGAATAGTTTCCAAGATAGGTTCAGAAAAGGTCTCGAGAAAAGTCTATCATTTCAGAATAGTTTCCAAGATAGGCTCAGAATAGTTCCCAAGATAGGTTCAGAATAGTTCCCAAGATAGGTTCAGAAAAGGTCTCGAGAAAAGTCTATCATTTCAGAATAGGTCCCAAGATAGGCTCAGAATAGTTCCCAAGAGATAGGTCCACCAGTCTAGAATAGGTCCCTCCCATATAATCTATGGCAGCAGCGGACTCCGCTATCTCTCCACGCCCTCTGACAAGTGGGCCGCCATGCTCCACGGAGTCCGTAAATATCTCCGTCCTCCTTTACAAGGACTTCTAGGAACCGGAGGCTAGAGTTGGTAGAAACATTTTGCTCTCCTCGAAGCTTATATCCATATTTCTTCTGAATCACCCATTCCAAGAGTCTAACATCAGTATCACTATAAAAGGAAGATCGAAAAATACAATATAACAGCGGTATGGTAGATTAAACTGGCGAAACCGCTGGGAGGATTCACCACTGATGAGCCAGGCCCTTCCATTAATTTTTCCATTGCAGTAAGGGCAGTAGAAATTGTTTATTTTTTAAAAGAATCATACGCGTCTATAATAGTTTAGAATTTTGATACATCTTCCCATCTTAATTACTGGTAGTGCAGCGGTAATCTAATACAGCACAGTTTGCAACCACGTTCTTCAATCGATTTGGCACACTGGTGTTTCACTGACGCGAGGCTATACTGCATCATTTACAAGATTCTGTGAAACTGGCTCTAAAATATATCATTAATTGTAACTCTATATAACATCGTATTATATTACAAAATAGAGGGTCGATGGATTGGTCTGAACCTATGGTTTTCGACCGCTACGACCCGACATCGACTCACGCATTGGGTATGTATATACACCTATCCCCCGATTTACACGGTACTTGTTTTACACGTTTTCGCTTTTACACGGTTTTCCAATTTTTTTTTATCGCACTATACTAAATGCTACTGTGATTGAACACATGCGCTGTGTACACATCTCACGAGGAATCCCGAGCTTATGTGCTGACTATATATTTTAACCTGTCAATGCATTTTATTTTTATTTCTGTATACACCTACCCCCCAATTTACACGTTTTTCTCAGGAACGTATCTACCGTGTAAATCGGGGGATAGGTGTATGTGGCAATATCGTTGCGGGGTTTCTTGTTGTTGGATGCGAATGGTGAGATTTGGTTGAAGCGCAGCCGTTTGAGTGGAAGTTGCAGCATACAGTTAGGAATAATCAGGACACGTGATTGAGTTTGAAAATAAAAGGCAACTGTGTTGGAGGGAAGAAAGCTTGAGAGGAGATGAGCGATTTGACTTATTAATTAGTTGATCACATGGCGATGATGAAATGAGCGGAGAGAGATATCTCTAGAGTAGATGTTACCTTGTTGGAAGCGAAGGAGCACTGTCCGAACTCGGCGAGAGCCAGTGAACCCTGTAGGTGTTGTTCCTATGAGAGCTCAAGCGTAACCACTCATTCTTGTTTTCCGATTTAACACCAAGCCTCAGTTTCTCTCTGATTGGTCGAGAGATGTCACATGATCTTTTCCTATTGGTTGACCTACTTAAGGTACTGTCTTTTGATTGGCCCGCGGTTTCCTTTGATATTAGTTACGCCCGGCTTGGGTCAGGAAGTCTCGTGTTTATTTGACTTTATTTACTTCCGCGGCTATCAAAATACATCCTGCTTTGTCAGGAAGTATTGAATGCTAGCTTTAACATTTATAACTTCTGGTCACTAGAGACGTCCTGTTTTGTCAGGAAGTATTGAGTGTATCTTGGCTAAAATAACTTCTGCGGTCACTAGAGACGTCCGGTCTCTGCCCCTGCAATATTGACACAGGGGTGCCCAGAATAGTCGTGCCAGCCTTAGGTCTACTTCCTATATCTTAATGCTACTTGCTTCCCTCCAGTTACCTTGTTCTTTATTAAGTCTTCGAAAATCATACATGGTACATACATAGTGGGTCGGGGTTGCATTTAATTATATACAAATTATGACAGATGCGCCCCCTACATGTGAAGAATTCAAGAAGGGGTTAGCCTGAGAGAATTCTGTAAAATGAAAAATAATTTTGTGGGAAAATTAGTTGTGGGTATTGAGGGGCTATATACAAGCATTGCTGGTAATATAAAAGTAAGATAGAATGGTGTTGATGATATAGGTTGAGTATAATTAATAGAAATCAAAAATTTTTAATTGTAAGAAATCAATGAATGCTATGGTACATAGTGGGCTAAAAAAAAAAGGAAAATGCGCCTAAACGAATTCTACTCGAGTTAAGAAATGAATTCGAGGGAGTTCTATTAAGGCTTTTGAAATCAAATAAAAATAATATAAAAATAGTTGAATGAAATCAAAATTGAATGTGTTTGGTTGAATGGTGAGAAAAAAAAAAAGAAAAATGCCTAACCATATTCTAGCTCGAAATTGGGAATGAAATCGAAGGAATTCTATTAGGTCTTTTGAGAAATCAAAAATAAAAATAAAATAAAAGTTTTTTGAGCGAAATCAAAGTTGAGTGCTTGGTTGAGTGGTGAGAAAAGAAAAAGGAAAAATGCCTAATTACTTTTTTGCTTGAATTTTGGAAAGGAATTCGAGGAAATTTCATAAGGTCTTTTGAGAAATCAAAGTAAAATAAAATAAAAGGTTTTTGAGCGAAATCAAAGTTGAGTGCTTGGTTGAATGGTGAGAGAAAAAAAAAAGGAAAAATGCCTAATTACTTTTTTGCTTGAATTTTGGAAAGGAATTCGAGGAAATTTCATAAGGTCTTTTGAGAAATCAAAATAAAAATAAAAATAAGAGTTGAACGAAATCAAAGTTGAGTGTTTAAAAAAAAATGAAAAATAAAAAGGTTTCAACAACAAAGGGTGATTTAATGTTTTTAGTTTAATCGAAAACCAGTGGGTTTTCGTTGATAATTGAGTTGTGGCTATATAAGTCAAGTGGTAAATAGAATGATAATTGATAAATGAAAATGATAATATAAACTAATTGGTAAATAAAATGATAGTTAATGATTAAAATTGATAATAAGTTGAATAAATTGCTAAATTGATTAAACATTTATATTTTTAATTGAGAGAAAATAATGAAAATGATTGATATGAAAGATAAGGTGTATTGGTTTGAACCCTATGGTATCTACATGCCCTGATCTACATGTATTGGTTGCTCCATTTTGCCCTATAAATGTTTTACTTGCTCAATTATGCCCTATAAATTTTTTGTCTCATCTGTAGTGACACTTAGGTGAAAAACGTGATTCTAGCCCTCAAGTGCGTTTATGCTGTGTGTACAGGAGACATGGAAATCTATATAACCTTTATGTGTAATTTTTTGTCTTTGTGTGTGTGTTGTGAAAAATGTTAGAAGTCGGTTGTGTAAGAGATGTGTGAGCTAGTTCTGGGTGTTGTTTCGTGGATGTGTAATTGGGTGGTAAAAATCGATATGTAGACTCGAACTGGAATCAAAACCGGTGGCATAGTGAGGTTCCCAGTCGACCTCAATAGGGGATCTTCTCATTGTAATTAGAGATACGGAAGTGGGGTGTGTCGGGCAAACGAGAGGGAGGGAAATTGGAGATCGGACGAAGGCGTTCCGCTTTGTTTACAGAGGCCGAATTTAACCGCCGCGGACTATACTTCCTGTCGTGGTGTTTCAAATTCTCATTTCCTGCCGTCTATTTATTTTGGGTGTGGCTCGGGGCTTGTTTTTGGAGCGTGATTTCTCCGACATTGTTTGGTCATCTATTCAGTTACTGCTATCTCTTCGGAGTTTATTTAGATTTTCTGCGAAGATGGTTCCTAAAATTATGAGAAGTTTTATAAATGTTTGTCCACAATGAAGAACTGCTTGTCCACAATGAAAAATTGTTTGTCCAAAATTAAAAACTACCTCTTGTAGTTCGAAGATTTTCTGAGCGGGCATGGCATAGATAAACAGGTAATTAATGAATAAAATTGGGATACAGTTGTACGGTAGAACTAATAAACAAAGGATAAAAATCAGATGAAAGATAGGATATTGCCCCATGTTCGTCCACATTTTTGTAACTGGGGACTCTGAAATATTTGCTTGAACCTTATGAATTGTAGAATTTGAATGATTGGTAGGTTCGCAGTTCTCTTGTTTGATATCTTTAGGGAGTGGTGTGATATGATTGAACTGGTTGTCAGGTTTACAGTTTTTAACATCGGGGAAGAGTGATGTAAATCGTCTTGTTGCAAAAATGGCAGGGTCTAAATGCTTGAAAGGTTCGCTGCTGGTGGGTTTGAACCTTAATGACTCTGTTGGGAATAATTCGGGTGTTAAATGTTTGAAAGGAAACGTGTAATTGGGGTTGTGCTTTATATGATAGGTGTTAACGGCGGGTGGTGATATATAATGGATTTTTTCTGTATACAGTTTAAGTTTGTTGACGTGGATTGTGTCAGTGTCTCTTTGAAGTGGTTGATTTGGTCGATCTATGCGGACCACATTTGGTGAAATAATTTCTAATATTGTGTGAGGTCCTGTGAAATATGGCGCAAGTTTCCCTGTATTTGGGTGGTGATATAATTTTACTAATACTAGATCACCTACTTCGAAATGTGGTTGCTTGTGTCGTTGGTCATAAGTGTTTTTGTCTTGTAAATGTTTGTTTTGTGTGCGTGTGTGTGCAATTTTTCTAGCTTTGTCGATATCTGGGTACGGTGTGTTATGATTAGAGATTTCTGGGGGTAGGATACCAAACATTAAGTATATGGGTGGAAAACCTGTGGTAGAGTGGGGTGTCTTGTTATATATAAGTGTAACCTTCTTGACCAACTTGGTCCATGCGACCTTAGGATTTTCTAGGTGTAATAACCTAAGTTTTCCCGTGAGGGTGGCGTTCAGGCGTTCACATAGACCGTTGGCCTGTGGATTGTTGCTGGTTGTGAGCAATGGGTGAATATTTCTATTAAGTAGGAAACTACGAAATTTGGGTGAAGTGAAGGCAGGGGCTCTATCCGTAAGAAGGCGTTTTGGAGAACCATCCTGGAATACTCGTTTAAGTACCTGTTGGTAGGTGGTGGTACTGGTGGATTTAGATGGAAAAGCCCACGCGTAGCGTGAAAAATGATCGACTACCACATGGAGGTATATCTTGGTATTGCCATATTTGGCAAATCCTGCTATGGTGTCCAGAGATAAAAGGTCGAAGGGTTCTTTAGATTCCGGAGGTTGACTTAATTCTCCGTAAGTGGGTCCTACTGGACGTTTTGTTAATTGGCAGGTGGGACAGGTCTTAACTTTTTGTTTAATATCTTTTGACATACCTTGCCAGTAATATTGTGTGGAGATAATTCGTGACATTTGGGAAATACCGGGGTGATTGTATTGTGTGTGTACTGTTTGTAAGAGTTGTTGTATGAGTGGTTTTGGAAGTATAATCTTGGTTACACCTTTTCGGGAAACTGTATGTAATCCATTATGATCAATGGTCAAACTAGACTCTTTCGATGGAGGAGGTTGGTGGGTCTTGATAAGGGTGGCGTCCAAGAATCCACAAAACGGGTTACGGGACAAGAGATCTGCTTCATATTGTAGTTTTCCCTTTATGTAGCGGACCTCATATTCGTAACTCGATAGTCGTAAACTCCATCGAAACAGTCTACCGGACGGGTTCTTGATGGTTTTCAACCACTGCAATGCGTGATGGTCAGAAAATATTGTAAACTTTCTGCCCATAAGATAGATGTGAAACTTCTCCACACTCTCAACGATTGCTAAGCACTCAAGTTCAGAGATGGAGTAGTTTTTCTCGTGTGGGCGCAATGTTCGGCTGAAATATTGAACTGGATATACGTTTCCGTCAGGGTGAACTTGTTTGAGAATGCCTGCTATACCGAGGGTGGATGCATCGCAATACACTTGGCATGGCAGACCTTCTTTGTAAAGGTGTAAAATGGGGTGTTGTGTGAGGTTTCCTTTCAGGTCAATGAACGCCTCTTGACAAGCTTCATTCCAGTTCCACACGACGTCCTTTTTGAGGAGATTGTTGAGTGGTGCTCGCAAGCGAGCGTATTCCGGAATGAATTTGTTATAGACGTTCACAGCGCCTAAGAAGGATTGTAGTGTTTTTCGGTTGTGTGGTTGTTTAATGGCGTGGATGATGTCGGTATTGCGTGTAAGTGGTGTAATTGTACCAGCTGTGATGGTGTAACCTAGAAAATTTATGGATTGTTTAAAAAATTCGCATTTTGCGAAGTTAAGTTGTAACTTCTCCGCTTCGCAAAAGGCGAAAAATTGTCGCAGGTGGTTTTGATGTTCCTCCAATGTGTTGGAGTAAATGATGAAATCATCAAAGTAATGTGCCACACAGTCAAGTCCGTGTCTCTGTAGGACCTGACTTATGGCTCGTTCGTAAATCTGAGGACTGGTTTTTAACCCGAAAGGTAATCGAGTGGGTTGGTATAATCCTTCAAAGGTGGCAAATGCTAACAGTGGTCGAGAATCGGGGTGTATTGGGACTTGCCAATACGCAGAGGATATGTCGGCCGTGGAGAAATATTTGGCCTGTGCGAGGCGGTCTAGGATATCCTCGATTCTCGGGAGGGGATGGACATCAGAGCTGATTAGTTCATTCACCTTCCTATAATCGATACAAAACCGTTTGGTCTTGTCGCGCTTAGTGACGAGGGTGACAGGGCTCGAGAAAGGTGAAAAAGATTGCTCTATGATGCCGTTCTCCAGCATTTGTTGTATTTGGTTACGGATTTCTTGTTGGTCACATATCGGAACACGATATGGACGTATGGTGATTATTTTTTCGGAATTCGTGGGTATTTTTACTGGTGGAATACGTAAGCATGGTACGTTGAATTTGTCCTGTGAAAAAATGTGAGTGTACCTTTGTAGAAGTGTTGTGAACTGTGGTGTATAATGAGTGTTAGGTGTTGTGTTGTAGTATGCATGTGGTAAAGGGTTTTGTTGTGTATTAGTGTGAGTGTCGAGTTCGTTGTGTGGGTTGGTCATGTGAGAGTTGTGCAACGGTGTGTGATCACCTATGTTTTTGGTATGCGAGTTATCCCGCTGTGTGGGTGTGTTTTGGACAGGTTCATAAGTTGAAGTTGTTGTGGTTTGATTATTTGAGGGCATGTAAAAAGGGCAATTGGCTTTAATGAAAAAGGGGCATGTAGATAAGTGGGGTTTTCTCAATGAATGCACGCAATGGTTGTCATAGGCGGAAAGTTGGGATGTGGGGAAATTTTTTTGTGACATCGCTTGACACTGCCAGTACGTGCATACATTGGACACATGATTAAAATGGTAGGAAAGGGTAGACAATGGGGTGCCCAGCTGGAGTATAGTGCATTTATTAAAATCTATGGTTAATCTGAATTTATGGAGGCTATTGATACTAAGAATTCCAAATGGCAATGGTGCATTCACTACATGGAAATTCTCCTTTCGTGATATTTGTCCTATTGTCAGTGGGATAGATAGTTTACCCATGGTTTTTGCAAATCCGTTTAGGGTTTGGAGGTGTAGTGAATGTCCCTCAAGGGTTAAATTAGGCAGGTGGGTTTTTAGCATATGATAAATATTATATGGCACTATACTCAGGCTGGCGCCTGTATCAATTAAAAAGGGGCATGATACATTAGGGGTTAGAAAAAGTTTGACAGTCAGTTGGTTTAGGGATCCTACCTCAGTCTCGAAAGGGCTGCCCGGCTGAGGTGTCTCTGGCTTGACTTGGTTGTGATGAAGTCGGAACTGGTGATTTTGGAACCGTTTGCACTGTCCGGACTTTTTCGTGGGTCGTCGGGATTGGTCGACGTCGGCATTCGCTGTGCCAGTGTCTCGCGCCGCAGAACTTGCAGTTGGACGGCGGAAGAGGTGCATTCCATGCACCTGGGCGTCGGGATGTGCTGTGGTACGGACCCGACATTGTGGGTGGTTGATCTTCTCTGGATCGCGTTGCCGGTACACTGGGCCCGTGGATCCGCTGTACCAGTCGGAACCATTCTCCTAGGTTCTCGGGAGGTACTACGCGGACTAGGCGCTGGTCGTTGAATGGCAGTCCTTCTGTCAGTGTCTCGAGGATCACCTCTTGTGGAAGTCCTAGTTGCAATCCCATGGCGGTTTTCTCCCGGTAGTAGGTCTCTAAGTTGGCTTGTCCAGTGAGTTTCATGGCGAAATATTCGCAAAGGATGCTTCGCTTGATTCAGGGTAGAGATCTAGGAGGGTTTGTCTCACCTGGAAATAACTCCGGTCGGCCAGCCGAAGTTTCCTGAAGAGCTCCAGGGGTTGTCGCACCAGGTAGTTTGGCAGGCGCAGTAATTTTTCTTGTTCTTCCATGGATGCGTCTTCCATTTTTCGGTCGAACGTCTGGAAAAACTGTGTCGCGCTGTATGTGCCGTCGAAAGGCGAGATTGCCGACTCCGCTCCATCAGAAATTTTTATTCGCGTCAGGAGCGTTGACAACTGGTTGACGGCGTCCGCTAGGGGCGCAGTTGTCTCGCTCGTCTCTCTTACTTCCTGCCTCCCTTCCGTTGTTGTTTCCATCGGGCCGTCCGATTTTACGCCTATGGGATCCTGATTTAATTCCATCTCTTTATCCTGTCGACTTAACCGTTCTGTGGCAATATCGTTGCGGGGTTTCTTGTTGTTGGATGCGAATGGTGAGATTTGGTTGAAGCGCAGCCGTTTGAGTGGAAGTTGCAGCATACAGTTAGGAATAATCAGGACACGTGATTGAGTTTGAAAATAAAAGGCAACTGTGTTGGAGGGAAGAAAGCTTGAGAGGAGATGAGCGATTTGACTTATTAATTAGTTGATCACATGGCGATGATGAAATGAGCGGAGAGAGATATCTCTAGAGTAGATGTTACCTTGTTGGAAGCGAAGGAGCACTGTCCGAACTCGGCGAGAGCCAGTGAACCCTGTAGGTGTTGTTCCTATGAGAGCTCAAGCGTAACCACTCATTCTTGTTTTCCGATTTAACACCAAGCCTCAGTTTCTCTCTGATTGGTCGAGAGATGTCACATGATCTTTTCCTATTGGTTGACCTACTTAAGGTACTGTCTTTTGATTGGCCCGCGGTTTCCTTTGATATTAGTTACGCCCGGCTTGGGTCAGGAAGTCTCGTGTTTATTTGACTTTATTTACTTCCGCGGCTATCAAAATACATCCTGCTTTGTCAGGAAGTATTGAATGCTAGCTTTAACATTTATAACTTCTGGTCACTAGAGACGTCCTGTTTTGTCAGGAAGTATTGAGTGTATCTTGGCTAAAATAACTTCTGCGGTCACTAGAGACGTCCGGTCTCTGCCCCTGCAATATTGACACAGGGGTGCCCAGAATAGTCGTGCCAGCCTTAGGTCTACTTCCTATATCTTAATGCTACTTGCTTCCCTCCAGTTACCTTGTTCTTTATTAAGTCTTCGAAAATCATACATGGTACATACATAGTGGGTCGGGGTTGCATTTAATTATATACAAATTATGACATGTATATTTTTTTAAATGAAAAATTTGAGAAAAACTCTTTTTGGTAAAAATCAATTCTCTTTTCGATAAAGCCGGTATTCCTGTTTGTATTCCTGTGGATAAGACTCGAATATCTGCGGGGTCGATAGAGGAGAAGTATAAACTATTGATTTCCAGACACTACGAAGGATCGAAAAAAAAATATTGCTCGATTGCTCCCTATTTATCACCGTATCATAAATTGATAAAGAGGGAGCAATCTCTCGAAATATTTTGAGAAAAAAATTTTTTTAAATTTTATTTACAGATCCAGGTACGCCCTTTTTATATAAACTTGTTACCTTGTGTTTTCAAAATTCAAAACTATTTTAAAGGCGTAAGATTCTTTTTGATATTAAACAATTTCTACTGCCCTTACTGAAATGGAAAAATTATCGAGAGGGGCTGGCTCATCAGTGGTGAACCCTCCCAGCGGTTTCGCCAGTTTAATCTACAATACCGCTGTTATATTGCATTTTTGGAACCTCCTTTTATAGTGATACTGTTGATAGACTCTTTGAACGGGTATTTTAGAAGAATTATGGACATTGTGTTTATTGCGTAAAATTTTTGATATTTTTCTAAAAGTATATCGTAATTTTCTTATATCTGAATAATTAATTTTAAAAGAGCATTGATCCACAGTTGCATATACACGGAATGGAGAAACTCTAGTACAAACCTCTAAAATCCTATTGTCATATCTTTAACGTCTTTGCCACCCTTTGGCAGAACTGACTGCTATAGGGCGCGTCCCCAGGTGGCGGATAGGGGAACGACCTTCAGATATGAAGGCCAGCTGCGAAACAAGCAGAATAACTCTGGCAAATAAGCAGTCGCGGACCAACAGCAGCATTGTTAAAAGAGGAGTAGACCTCTTTAAAAATCCTGACTTCAACTGACCCGGTTGATGGACCTCAGCAAGGGTCCCACTCCAGGGATACGAAAGAGCTGCGTCTGTACTCATGTTAGAGTCTGCAGCAAAGGCGTCTGCTTCCATGTTAGGAACGGCCTCAAACTACAGGCAAAGTCAGACTTTCACCAAAGTGTGCCTGGATCATGGTGCCATGATCAACGAAAGCTGCACCCCTACACCCCATTCCATGAGATCATGGAATTCGTGCAATCTTGACACAAGGGGATAAGAAACAACAACAACAACAACGTCTTTGCCAGCATTTTGAAAGGCTTGCTGCCACTTAAACGTAATTCCAGGTAGTACTAAGGTTAATCGTTAAATCGAATGATTATTAAATAGAGGAATTATCGTAGAAACGGTGATTAACGTTATGAATAGAGACGATTAATATGGTGCATTAGCGCGCCATCTGTTACGAGAAATTTAAACTGTTTTTGAAGCGTATGTTGCTTTTTGAACTAAAACAATTTTATACTGTCCTTTACTGCAATGATAAATATATTTATATATTTATAACTAGCGGACGTACCCGGCTTCGCCCGGGTTTTACCCGAGTAAAGGTTTGTCTAACGAATCTCTCGATAAAGTGAACATTTTTTTCCCGGTCCCTTGAAAAATACTCGATAAGTTGAATAAAATCAATTTTAATTGGTTCCCTCGGTAATTGGAAGTTAAAGGAATAGTATCTTGCCTTGGAATTGTATCATTATTCTTGTCTCAAATAAATTGCCGTGTCATCCTGAATTTTGTCTTTCCTAATTTTCTACATTACAAAATCATCGTATCATCATGATAATATTTAGAGCAGATTGTTGAATTATAACAGATAAATTAGAATATTTATCTTGATTATTTTTAGGCGAAAAGTTATTTCAAAAATTTTATTTGCTAGAAACCTTCCCAGTACTATACTAAATAACTTCCCAAAGTTTCATGGCGTTCCAATGAGTGGTTTGGTCAGGCATAAAGGACAGACAGACACACATACATTAATTTATATATATATATATAGATTACATGTATTTCTCTATATACTATCCTCAAAGCTTATGTCCATAGTTCATTTAAAATACCCTTATTCCAAGAGTCTAGCTTCAGTATCATTATAAAAAGAAAACAGAAAAATGCAATATAACAGCGGTATGGTAGATTAAACTGGCGAAGCCGCTGGGAGGGTTCACCACTGATGAGCTAGGCCTACCCATTATTTTATCATTGCAGTAAGTGTAGTAGAAAATTGAATTATTTTTAAAATAATCATACACGTTATCATAAAGTTCATTAAATGCACTACTTTGACGTAAAAAAAAAAGTTTTTAAATAATCTCAAGTGTTAGGTATAATTGTAACTGTATGTGCTGTATATAATGTTTTTTTTTTCCTTTTTTCTTTATTTTGAGGTGTGTTTAAATTAAATTACCTATGTATATAGTATGCTTGTTTGAAACCAATTTCAAGAATATGGTAAATGTCTTTGTGCATATATTTTTGGATATATAAATAGATTCTCTCTCTCTCTCTCTTGTATTGCTTTCCTTTGGGCGCCAGTGTCCTTGGCGGGACATCGCGCTTTGTATTTATAGTTGAATAAAGTTGAATACACGTCAAATAGTTTAAAATTCTTATGATTATATATAGAGAGAAGATTATTTAAGATCGCTATATTTTGAATAAATAGTTGGATATATAGAGATGATCGTTAAATCGAAGAATTTTTTACAACAACAACAAAAAGCCTTTATTAAGGACACTCGACCCATACAGAATTCTCCCAGATACAGAAGTAAACATAACAGTTATTTATAGAAAGTGGAGATTAACATCAACCTTTCTTCAAGTTGGATCCATTATCTGTGTCGTGCCTATTGTCTGTGTTGTTTTCCAGAATTTGTGAAAAGCTAATGTATTGGGTTTTTTTTTACTACTTTTGTCATTAGAACATTTGGCGACTTTTATTTTTATAACCAATATTTTGACGGAGAATTTCTTTCTCTTCCTACAGGGCCGGACAATAAAAACGTGTAGTGGGGAAAGTCATGGCTAAATTCGCTATTTTACAAAGTAAATTTTATAAATTGAAGAAATTATTGAATCGGTGAATTATAAATGGAAGTTGTACTGTACATATATTTCCGTGCAGACGAACGTCTACTGTCACAAGGACGTGCCACGTGCGTGCTAGACTGATGGGGTTGACCAATCGTCTTTGAGGACGTTCCATCCAATGAATGGGTTAGCTGGTCACGCACACTTTCTCTCTCTCTTTTAAATCCTCCATCGGTATCTTTAGATGACCCTGGGCTGAACTGACTACCATCTCAATGAGATAGAGATAGAAGACTTCATACACATCTGCGTTATTAACATCGGCAATAGACATTGTCAAAATTCGAAACTATTATAGACGCGTATGATTCTTTTTAAAATTTATGTTTCTTACCAAAACTTTCCGACAACTTATAAAAACAAATCTAAACCAAAATATAATTTCGTAATCAAATGGAGAAGCAAGTTTTAAATAAAATTCCAAACATATGTGTTAAGGTTACCTTGTCCTTAATGGATTATAAACCGTATGGCGTTTACCTTTAGAGGACTGTATCTGGTTTTCTTACCACCAAGACCTTCTGCAATCAACACCTCTTCAACTACCCAGACGACACCCAAATGGTACCGATAATGACTCAACCAAAGAAAGATAAAGCACAATTAATTACTATTCACTCAATCATAGTTTTACGGAAATATATTTATTTATGGGGCTGCTAACCAAAATGAATGATTTTTGAGCCCCGATGGATGCATAAAGGGGAATATATATAAAGCACTGTTGGAGGGGGATGGGTGGCCAGGGCCAGGTGAGGCCAGGAGAGCCGGGATGTAGAGGAGGATCAGGAGATCAGGCTCACACTTTATTTCATTTATTTCATCTCAATTTGCAGGTGTTATATTCGAGCACAGCTCGCGAGTCACCTTGTCCAGATTATTTACACATGGCGAGTTGTAATGCTGGAGTGGCCCCCGAACCTTATAGGAGGGCAGTTGTTGGGTGTTTGGCTGTCAGCTAGCCATTGGGTCCAGGTCGTCGGATTCGGTGCCTGAGGTCACCTTGATTTTGAACAATTTCTTGTATAGTTGGATTTGATGATTTTTGAAATTGCGAGAATAGTCTTGTCGCAGAGTCTTGATAAATCTCTTCTATATTAGGCTGGGTGAGATCTTCTTTGAGAATTTTGTTTGAAAGATTGAATGGGGCTCCTATAGTGATTCGTAAGCAAATCCTCATGAAGGCATCTATTCTTTTTTTTATCCGTAGGTGTGATATATTTGCCCACCTACGGATAAACGGCTCACACTTATTTTAAAAACTCACTTATATACAAATTTGGTCAATATATACAATCACAGAATAATACAATTAAATAAACAAAATAATATCTTATAAAACTCAACAATATGAGAAAGAACAAACAAGCAAAAGGAGACTTCATATCTTGAAAATCATATCGAACTGTATTTTTCAATGTAGTTACATAATGGTTTAACAGTAAGTATCGGTATTAATATGATGTGTTAGCGCTGTTGTAAGATATTTAAACATTTTAACTCGTAGATTATTTTCAAAATGAAATAATACTCTTTCTATATATATATATATAGGAGGTCAGCTTCAATATCAGTATATAGGTAAAATAGCTAAATACAATATAACAGCGGTCTGGTAGATTAAACTGGCGAAACCGCTGGGAGGGTTAACCACTGATGAGCCAGGCCCTCCCATTAATTTAATTTTTTCCATTGCAGTAAGGGAAGTAGAAATTGTTTTATTTTTAAAAGAATCATACGCGTCTATAATAGTTTCGAATTTTCATAACAGATGGCGCGCTAATGAATCATAATAAGCAATGTATTACATATCACATACAGCACGTACAATGCTAGACATAGCACGTACAATACAACATAGGCACGACAGACAAAACACAATAACAACTATCACTCTCCTTACCGCAGTCATAAATTAATGGAAGTGCCTGACTCATCAGTAGCGAACACTTCCTGCGGTTTCGCCAGTTTAATCTACCATACCGCTATAATATTGTATTGAACTATTCTACTTTTATACTGATACTGAAGCTGTCCTCATGGAAAGAGTATTATTTCATTTTGAAAAGAAAATACACGTGAAAAATGTTTTAAATTTTTTACAACAGATGAACTCGCTAATACATCATATCAATATTGCTACCTACTGTTAAGCCATTATGTAAATACATTGAAAAATACATTTCGATATGATTTGCAAGATATGTTGTTGTCGTGTCCAAAGAAGAGTCTCAGATGTCTCCATGCATCTCTATCACAGCAGCAGCAATGTCCACTATCTTGGGTGTGTAAAGCTGCTGTTCTGGGTCTATGTCAATTTTCTGCAAGGCTGCGGCCATGAGAATATGTGGGTAGGTGTTAGTTCCACACCAGGACAATTGTTACATGTCCTATAGGTTCTTGTGTCATCTGGATGTATTGTCATTCCTTTATAGTGTTTTGTTTTAAGTCTTGTTATAGTTATTTGCAAGATATGAAATCTCCTTTTGCTTCTTTGTTCTTTCTCATATGGTTGGAATTTTATTTAAAACTTGCTTCCCCATTTGTGTTTTCGAAATGTTATTTTAGTTTAGATTTGTTCTTATAAGTTGTCATAGTTTCTTTTGGTTACCTAAGAAACATAGGTTAGCAAGAAATCATATCTAAATTGATAAATTATATGTAACGTTTCGGTAAGAAAAAGTTGTTACCATCTTCAAGTCGGTGGATGAGAGGGTAACACGCTCGATTCCCGACAGTCATGAACTGGGATTGAATCCCGCGTTAAATTTTGTTTAATATGTGAATAACCTTCACATATTATTCACTGTTTCAATTATCATGAACTAGGTTGCTCTTGCTGAGCGGTACCTATTAATGTGATTTTGAACCAGGTTGTTACCATCTTCCGACAAAAGTACTGAACTTTAACGCTAATACCGATATACATCACCTATCATTTATTTATTTAAATTTGGTCTTGTTATCTTTTATATTTATAATCTATAATATAAATTATACTTTATTTGTATCTCGGTTACCTTTTTTTTTCACTCATTTGTGGGGTTGGATATTGTAAAAATCGAGTGGACATTGGGTACACTAATATTGTTACGTCTGTAACATAACAACAAATAGATTTAGTAAGACCTTATGGTATTATACAGATTCTTCTTGTAGATCGGGGTATAAACATGAATAATAAATAAAAATAAAAAAAAGCCCAATGTGGGGCTCGAACCTACGACCCTGAGATTAAGAGTCTATGTATGGCTGTAATATTTGAACTTGTTATGAAAATAGATAAATCCATATTCAAATATTTAAATAATAAAATGGCCTATATTAGATTGAATAAAATATTTATTTAACACAAAGCAATAACGCGCCATCTATACATATAAAATAAAAGGATTTAAAAGCGCGAAGAAGTTCGTTTTATGTATAAAAGAAACATTCGCGCTTTTAAATCCTTTTATTTTATAAAATATTTATTTGCCAATATATTTGTCTTTTTATTATCTAAAGATTTGAACTTGTGTTTGTGAGTGGATCAAACTACCAACTTTCACATTCTTAAGACAAAAGACAATCTTGAAGCTATCTTCTGTCGTCACATATACGGCTGTAATATTTGAATTTGTGTCTCTGAGAACGAGTGAGCCAAATAACCAGACTATCTTATTCTAAATACAAAAGACAAGGTTTTCCTTGAAGCTATCGTCTCATGTACGGCTGTAATATCCGAACTTGTGAGAGCGAGTGGACCAAACAACCAGACTTTCATATTCCAAAGACAAAAGACAACCTTGAAGCTATCGTCTCATGTACGGCTGTAATATCCGAACTTGTGAGAGAGAGTGGACCAAACAACCAGACTATCTTATTCTAAATACAAAAGACAAGGTTTTCCTTGAAGCTATCGTCTCATGTACGGCTGTAATATCCGAACTTGTGAGAACGAGTGGACCAAACAACCAGACTTTCATATTCCAAAGACAAAAGACAACCTTGAAGTTATCGTCTCATGTATGGCTGTAATATCCGAACTTGTGAGAGCGAGTGGGCCAAACAACCAGACTTTCATATTCTAAAGACAAAAGACAAGGTTTTCCTTGAAGTTATCGTCTCATGTACGGCTGTAATATCCAAACTTGTGAGAGCGAGTGGACCAAACAACCAGACTTTCATATTCTAAAGACAAAAGACAACGTTTTCCTTGAAGCTATCATCTCATGTACGGCTGTAATATCCGAACTTGTGAGAGCGAGTGGACCAAACAACCAGACTTTCATATTCAAAAGACAAAAGACAAAGTTTTCCTTGAAGGTGTCTCCCAGTTATCCAGTGGTCCATCATGGCTGCTCTATCTTTCCTTCCTCGACCCGCCATAATTCCGCGGCTGTGCAATATGGAGCGAGACCGTTGCGTGCGTGACTTTACTCAAAACGTTCTTCTTTTAATTCTCCTTTGGATTCATCCATTTGTATCATCAGTATGTGGGAAACGTTCTGAGTGACCCAGTTTATTTTTTAAAACTATACGGTTGTATTTTATATGACAGGCTAAGAGCATCGATAAATCAAAGAGGAAGCGTTTTTTTTTTATTCAAAAACTTTTTGTGTTTTGTAATAGTAGAATAAAGTTTTTTAATTAAAAAAGCATATATTGGATCAAAATATCATTTATTTTTATCAACATTTCAGTTGGCTGAACGCCAACCTTTATCAAGATGTTATAATATATTAAAGTGTTTGAGTCAAAAGGTGATCCATTAATTAAGATTATATAAAAGGGCGTACCTGGATCTGTAAAGAAAAAAAAAACATTTTTTCTCAAAATATTTCGAAAGATTGCTTCCTCTTTATCAACTGTACAATAAATTGATAAAGAGGGAGCAATCTCTCGAAATATTTTAAGAAAAAAATTGTTTTTTTTTTCCTTTACAGAGAAAATATGATTTTACGGGCTACTAACCAAAAGTTATGAAAGTTTTTTTTTTTTTTCTTTACAGATCCAGGTACGCCCTTTTATATAATTTTAAAGTGTGTCAACAACAAACTCAGCGCCACATAACGTCAATAGAATAAAGTTTGTGCAGAGATATATGGTTCTCTTCTAGAAACTCTTCAATTTTGTGAAAAAAAATGTACTAAATTTTACTGGGATTAGGTTGATGAATTAAAAGAAAGACATCTCCCCCCAGATCGTGCAACTAAAATTTTCTGATGCATTTGTTTTTACACACACACACACACAAAAACCTTTATTAAGACACACAGGTCTTACAGAGGATTCTCCTTGGGGTTACAAGACGGAGAAACCTATGAAAGTGGGAAATATACAAAGGGGTAAAAATGGAGAAAGATTATATACACATGGTAAATATATACAGATTATTATTTGAATAATCCTATGGAAAATAAGAATATGTATTTGGAAAAAAAAAATTTCTTTTGGAAATATGGGTGGGAGAAGTGGAGAGCGAAAAGAGGAAAGAAAACAGGTATTTACATGCATTTGTTTTTACTCTTCTTCTATCACAGATATAGAGGGCGGTTATTCCATCGTACTCTTCATCAATGATTCAAGGGTTCTGTGAACGAATGGTAGAAACCATCGATTTCCGACACCCACAACCCGGGAACGAATTCCTCTTTGAGGATTTTTTTTTTTATGAATGCAAAAAAATGATCCAATGGCCCCTGATCATTACAAAAGTCCAACTTCACCAGTGATTGTAATTAAACAAACGGGGCTTTTGGTGCACTTGTAATTACAAAAGTCGAGCTCCTTTCTACATGTAGATATGTGGTGCACTTACAGTTTTTTTATTTTTATTATCCCATTGTATAATTATACAAGGTCATGGAGACTAAATTCATTGATCAAATTCACAATCTTGGTAGGAGTTGGAATATAGGTCCTGTCTTGAGGCTCCCATACATTCCAAGAGGTGGTCTGGTGAGGTCTCTTTGGTCCTGCAGATGGTGTATTGTGGGAAGACACCATCCTGGAAGAGGAGTGGTCTTGTATGGCCAGTTTTGAGCCTGGAGATATAGGTTTCTTCTTGTCGGTCATCCCACTTACAGTAAAAGCAATCGTCAATTACTTCCCACCATGATTATCATGGCTTTTACCACGTGTAATACAACAAAAAGGCTTTTATTAGGGCCCATTACCCTGTATGGATTCGCCATACAACAACAAAATACACCTATCCCCCGATTTACACGGTACTTGTTTTACACGTTTTCGCTTTTACACGGTTTTCCAAATAAGTTTTTTTTGTTTTTATCGGACTATACTAAATGCTACTGTGATTGAACACATGCGCTGTGTACACATCTCACGAGGAATCCCGAGCTTATGTGCTGACTACATATTTTAACCTGTCAATGCATTTTATTTTTATTTCTGTGTACACCTATCCCCCGATTTACACGTTTTTCTCAGGAACGTATCTACCGTGTAAATCGGGGGATAGGTGTAAAACAGTATTTTTCCCCCTTTCCCCATGTCCACGTGAGCCTTTGTTTGAAAAGGAATTTATTTATACATCTGTTCTAAAACTTTCCTCACTACCTCTTTTGCGTATGAATCTATTTACAATTGATCTGTAGAAATTATAGAGTTCTATTGCTATATTTTTTCTTTTCTGAAATAGTTCTCAGCGTCTTCAGTGGGTTGCTAAATCTCCAGGTGTTTTTAAGAGTTTTTTTCTCTTTCTTCACCTAAATATTTGCATTCTATGATATCACCACGTGTAATATAGATACTATTAATTAAAAATTGTAAATATTAAGATTTTAGAGATAAGAGTTTATTTTTATAAAAGCACTAAAAATATATAACTCCCTAGCTAGCTACCTATGGTGTGGACTACAGGAGCCATGTACAGTCAACTATCTAAATAACTCTATGTACGGGTTTGAAACCTTGTTCAACAGAAGGCGGTGTCACGATATGATAAATCATTAATAGAACTAAATGATTTGCGAAAAAATAGTACAAATGTGATATTGTACTGGGATAAGGTGCATAAAATACGAAAAAAGCATCTCCTTATCGTGTAACTAAAAGTTGCTGATGGCTTGCGCCATTTATCGGAATAAATATCAACTATTATAAAGGACTGCGGCGTGTGATTATAAACAATACTTAAAATTATACCGCATAAGTTTCTTTTCTATGAAAAATCAATATTTATTTAAAGAGAAATTCCCGCCCCTGGACACTTTTATTTTTCCCGTTCGCCATTACTCTTCATATTTTCACCCTCTCATACTTCATTCAAAAAAGTTAGAAATAGTAAATATTTCTCTTTAAAATAAATATTGATTTTTCATAGAAAAGAAACTTATGTTGTTTATAAATATCAACTATTCTCGTTGATTTTTAATTATTCCGCCGGTTCAAAATCACTTTATTAGGTACCGCTCAACAAGGGCAACCTAGTTTATGATAATTCAAACAGTGAATAATATGTGAAGGTTATTCACATATTAAACAAAATTTTAACGCGGGATCCAATCCCGGTTCATGACTGTCGGGAATCGAGGGTGTTACCTACTCGTCCACCGACTTTGTTTTAATTATTCCAGAATTAGCTAAATACCCATTCTTGATTAATCAAGAAAAGAATGGGTATTTTTCCAATTCTGGAATAATTAGAAGTCAACGAGAACAGTTAATATTTATTCCGATAGATGGCGCAAGCCATCAGCAACTTTTAGTTGCACGATAAAGAGATGCTTTTTTCATAAATTATTATTTGTGTTCTATTGGGGATTTATTTATTTGATCTTGTTCTCCTGTAGAAGGGTTTTCAAATACAATAGATGTGAATATCCTGTATATGAATTAAATAAGGCAACTTAATATATGAATAACCTTCATATATTATTCACTGTTTCAATTATCATGAACTAGGTTGCTCTTGTTGAGCCTATTAATGTGATTTTGAACCAGCGAATAAGGCAACAGTTTAAGGAAGCCACAAACTACAAATGCGGAAAAAGGAAAATAAGAAATTTAAAACCTAGACAAATTCTCCATCAATTAAGCCAGAATGACGAAAAGTGAAAAAAAAGGAAAAACAAACCCACCTTGAATATCAAACAAGCCAGAAAAAACCTTCTCAAGAACAATATCCCCAAGGACCTGAGGACCCAACGACATCAATATAAATTATAATTGTAAATGAACAAACCCTGTACATCCCCCACAGTATACACCTATCCCCCGATTTACACGGTAGATACGTTCCTGAGAAAAACGTGTAAATCGGGGGATAGGTGTACACAGAAATAAAAATAAAATGCATTGGCAGGTTAAAATATGTAGTCAGCACATAAGCTCGGGATTCCTCGTGAGATGTGTACACAGCGCATGTGTTCAATCACAGTAGCATTTAGTATAGTGCGATAAAAACGAAAAAAAAAAAACTTATTTGGAAAACCGTGTAAAAGCGAAAACGTGTAAAACAAGTACCGTGGGGGATAGGTATATTTTAAATATGATGATCTAGGTTGCTCTTTTTGAGCGGCACCTAATAAAGTTATTTGGAACTTGAATAAGGTAACAGTTTTCTATAGAGGAGTTTCTTTTCATTTTTATTCCAATCTCAAGTTTTCGGGCATTACTGCCCTTCTACAGGAGTACAAAAATGAATTATAAAATGTCATTAGATACTGTATCTAACAGCGTTTCATTATTTTTCATTTTTATTTTTTTCTGTTTAAAGGTGGTAATGCCTGGAAGCTTGAGATTGGAATAAAAATGAAAAGAAACTCCTCTATAGAAACTTTTCGCCTTATTTAATATTCTCCTCCTTCAATGTCTTCCTCTACTGAGGCTCCATAGTCTCTCCATATCTTCCTCCTTCAACGCCTTCCTCTACTGAGGCGCCATAGTCTCTCCATATCTTCCTCCTTCAACGCCTTCCTCTACTGAGGCTCCATAGTCTCTCCATATCTTCCTCCTTCAACGCCTTCCTCTACTGAGGCTCCATAGTCTCTCCATATCTTCCTCCTTCAACGTCTTCCTCTACTGAGGCTCCATAGTCTCTCCATATCTTCCTCCTTCAACGCCTTCCTCTACTGAGGCTCCATAGTCTCTCCATATCTTCCTCCTTCAACGCCTTCCTCTACTGAGGCTCCATAGTCTCTCCATATCTTCCTCCTTCAACGCCTTCCTCTACTGAGGCTCCATAGTCTCTCCACATCTTCCTCCTTCAACGCCTTCCTCTACTGAGGCTCCATAGTCTCTCCATATCTTCCTCCTTCAACGCCTTCCTCTACTGAGGCTCCATAGTCTCTCCATATCTCCCTCCTTCAACGCCTTCCTCTACTGAGGCTCCATGGTCTCTCCATATCTCCCTCCTTCAGTGTCTTCCTGTACTGAGGGTGGGCCACATTGTCTCTCCATATCTCCCTCCTTCAATGTCTTCCTCTACTGAGGCTCCATAGTCTCTCCATATCTTCCTCCTTCAATGCCTTCCTCTACTGAGGCTCCATGGTCTCTCCATATCTCTCTCCTTCAATGTCTTCCTCTACTGAGGCCACATGGTCTCTCTATATCTCCCTCCTTCAGTGTCTTCCTCTAATGAGGGTGGGCCACATGGTCTCTCCATATCTCCCTCTTTCAGTGTCTTCCTCTACTGAGGCTCCATGGTCTCTCTATATCTCCCTCCTTCAGTGTCTTCCTCTACTGAGGGTGGGCCACATGGTCTCTCCATATCTCCCTCCTTCAATGCCTTCCTCTACTGAGGCTCCATGGTCTCTCTATATCTCCCTCCTTCAGTGTCTTCCTCCACTGAGGGTGGGCCACATGGTCTCTCCATATCTCCCTCCTTCAGTGTCTTCCTCTACTGAGGGTGGGCTACATGGTCTCTCCATATCTCCCTCCTTCAGTGTCTTCCTCTACTGAGGGTGGGCTACATGGTCTCTCCATATCTCCCTCCTTCAGTGTCTTCCTCTACTGAGGGTGGGCTACATGGTCTCTCCATATCTCCCTCCTTCAGTGTCTTCCTCTACTGAGGGTGGGCTACATGGTCTCTCCATATCTCCCTCCTTCAGTGTCTTCCTCTACTGAGCCACATGGTCTCTCCATACTTCCTCCGCCATCTCCTCGTGTCGTCCAGTCCATTGTTTTAGATCGTCTTTCTATCCCCGTCATCTCCTTCCCCTCGATCTCTTCCCCCGGAGCTTTCCCTCCAACACTGTCAGCAATGTCTCTCCTGCTGATCCGCGCATCACAGCAAATGTCAGTTTTCGTTGTTTTATGAAATTTATCAGCTGGCGTTCTGTACCCATTCGATCAAGGACTTGATTATATGTTACCATATCTGTCCAAGGAATTTTGAGAGCTCTTCTGTAAAGGTATGTCTCGAAGACTTCTATATTCTTTTGATTGAAGATTTTAGTAATGTCCACGACTCACAATTTAGTCCTATCAAAAAAAAAAAAAAAAACACTTATACCACTTGTATCCATGGAAGAACCTGACGTTTTCACCATAACAGAATCTCTGTTGTTGTTTTTTTCTTATTCCTAGTACACGTGGTACAGGCCATGATAATCATGGTGGGTAGAAGTTGGCGACTGCTTTTACTGTAAGTGCACCACATATCTACATATGTGAAAAGCAGTTCGACTTTGCACTTACAAATGTGTGAGAGCCCTGTTTGATTATTTGCAATCGCTGGTGGGATTGGACTTTTACTAGAATCGGGGGTCATTGGAGATTTTTTTTTATAGAATCTCTGTAAAGACAGAATACCCCCTGCCCTCCATCCAGCAGCTGTTGCACCAGTTTGGTCACAGCGGAACTAATGGTTCCAATCACAGCTCCCATTCCTTCCGTTGTCCTTCTTTTCCAACCTCCCAATTTTACCCCATCGTTCTTTTTTCAAAAAAAAAAAAAATGGTTTGGTGGAACCTATTGTTAACTTTAAGTGACAGTAATCGAGTTACTGAAGTGCTCTTTTTTTATCATTTCTTTACTTTCCTTTTCCGTTACTATAGAAAATGTTTGTTTGTATTGAAATGGTAGCGCAATGTTGATAAAATTATATTTATTGTTTTGAATTCTTCTTGATTATCATGGGAATTCCCTCGTTTTCTAAGGTCCATAGTTAATTTGTTTTGTTATGTTGAATACTTTGATTTCATTTACTCTTCTCTCCTTTGTATCTTTTTTCCCTATTTCTCCATGAAAATGATGTATGGCGAGTCCTTACAGGACGGAAATGTCCTAATAAAGCAGTTGTTGTTGCTTTCGAAGATGTTTTTGTTTATGGGGTAGAGCTCTAGCAATGTAACTGTCACTTGTCCAGCAATGTAACTGGAGTTTGGGATAGATCGATTTTGATATTCAAGTCATTATGTTTCTGCGCCTGATTTTACATACTTAACTGTTATATTACAATGCACTAGCGCGCCATCTGTTATCAAATTACGAAACTATTTTAGACGCGTAATATTCTTTTTGAAATTAAACAATTTCTACTGCCCTTACTGCAATGGAAAAATTAAAGGGAAGGCCTGGCTCATCAGTGGTGAACCCTCCCAGCGGTTTCGCCAGTTTAATCTATCATACCGCTGTTATATTGCATTTTTAGAACTTCCTTTTATAGTGATACTGATGCTCGACTCTTCGAATGGGTATTTTAGATGAACTATGGACATAAGCTTTTAGGACAGCAGAATTACATATAATTATAAATATATATAATATGCTTCGAGCAGATAAATTTATTTAGGCTCCATACAACGAAGACCAGGGATGATATAGACAGTAATGTCCTTGCATCCCGCACAAATCAGTAGTTAGAAGTTTAAATAAATAGTAAAAGAGAAAACATAATAAAGCAGCAAGCTAAGAGGGGTATTGCTAAGTAAAGTTTTATATACAGAAGGCAAAGAGGTATCTAGAATCGAAGATAGGTAGTAAAGTGAAGATATACTGAACCAGCAAGTTAAGAGGGGTGTTGCTGAAAGAAGTGAAATATATAAAGACAGCATGGAACAAAAAATAATAATAATAAAAGGGAGGTAGAAATCTATGGAGGGCTGTTAATTAATGGCTGCCTAACTATTGTGGTATATACAGAGTACAAATAACAAAGACATATAAGAGAGAGCAGCTATATAGGTATAGAGGATTTGTACATGTAAGGAGGATCTTATTCTAGGACGTATAAGGTAAACTAAACTAAACATGAAAGGTCTAGACAACTCCATGATAATGGGAGAGAATTTAATGTGGTTAATAGCAGTATATGTGGTAGCATAGTGGAAAACCATATTCCCAACAGATGTATTCTTATTGAAAGTATGCATTTTAAATAGTATATGTAAAACCTGAAGCTGGAGAATGCTAGGTGATCATGCAGCCTCAGTGTGTAAACCCTTGTGTTTTGGTCATGTTTTTATGGTTTCCTGACGCTAATGCGTGAACTATCTATTATTAAAGGCCTATTATTTAAATTCTCATATACTGTGTCTTAAAGTATATGTATATGTTGAGTATGGTCGATACAAAGACGCAAAATATGTAATATGCAAATCATGGGGTAGGCGGTTTCGATTCTTATCGAGTCATCAGAAACGGCCGCGTCATCATAACAAGTGACTTGTTATTTAATAAGTGCGTTTGAACTTTTTTTTTTTTTTTTTTTTTTTTAATGTCGAAATACTAAAACGTTTTAAAGATGTGTTATTTATATGTTTATAAAACGGTACACACGAACTATAGGGAATTTGAAAAAGAGGATTCAACTGTACCATAGTTATAAAACCGGAAAGAACGTGTCCTATTAATCCCGAATCTGATTGAGTACATGGGAATTTATTAAATTGTACGTGAATACTCCTGATATATACTAGTTTATCTATACTTTGTCCATTTTTGAGTAAATTATGTGTATAGTTTTATTACTTGAACCAAGACTAGAGAGAAAATGGAGAGCATACTTGTTTGCAGACCTGTCCAAAGTGAATATATTGACCACACATGTTTTAGTGCCGATCCAAAATAATGTACCCCTTAAAAGTGGAATCAGGGTGGAAAACATGTGATATATAGAGAGGAGAAACTACTTATAAACTCAATTTTGGAAGAATCCTTAATCCTTAAGGTCAACAGCTGGTATATTTGAAGGGGTTTAAATATTTTGCGGGATAGAGTAGGTTAATGATGATAAAGACGCAGATGGACCTTCCTTATATTACGATGAAAGTGTTCAATGATGAGTAGGGGGGTATAGATCCTTTGAGAATGCTACGGCGATTTCTGAGAAGGTTGTCAGAGCCTTCCTATGATCTGATAGTAGATGTGGTTTGTTTGGATTAGGCTTCTTAAGGCACCTTGGTCTGCTCGAGTCCAGAAGAGGACACGCCAAAAGGAAATGGTCAGAGTCAGGGTTCGCGTATCCGCACCTGCAGGGGGATGGGGTTTTTATTTTAAAGCGTTGAAAGTAGTTAGAGAAGGGGCCATGGCCTGTTAGGATGGAGTTAAGGGCGCTGGAAGAGTAGATCCTGTCCGCCTTGACAAATTTGATCCAATTGTACAGGGATCTACCCTTGAGGGAGGCATCCCAAGATGTTTGCCAATCTGAGATCGCTTTTTTGCGGGCGGAGTATTTAAACCATGATTTAGGGGTGGGGATAGGGACGTATGGGGCGGGATATTTAAATGCAAGTCTAGCCAGGGAATCCGCCATTTCATTGCCCTCTAATCCCACATGTGCCTTGACCCAGTGGAAAGACACTGTTTTGCCCGAGTTAATAATATTATTAACAAGAATCTTATTTCTCATTACCGACCAGCTTTTAGTGTATGGACTAGCCAGTGATTCAAGGGAAGATAGGCTATCTGACGCTAACGTGATTGATTGGTGCGGTTGTTCTTAAAACCATTCAAGAGCCTTGTATATTGCCAAGCATTCTGCTTGAAAAACCGAATTTTCTTCTCTGAGAATGTACGATTTTTTCAGCAGAGGGATATTTCTGGAATATAGGCACCAACCAGCCCCCACCCCATCATCAGACTTTGAGCCGTCAGTGTAGATGGTAAGATATGATGAGTCTGGAATGGATTTATCATAGGTAATGAGGTGGACCTCTGCTGGATGGCAGTACCATTGTAGAGGGGGTGAGTCAACCTGTTCTGGAGTGGGATCTGTATCCATATCAGAGCCTGGGCGTATTAATTCCGCCCTCTTGGATTCGAGCGTTAGGATATTGTTAATAGGTACCAGGCCTGATAGGACCAGTGCGGCGTCAGTACTAAGAGTGTTGTAGCCCCTGCATATAGCCAGAGCGAATGGTCTCTGCGCTGAGCTAAGGATCTTGTGCGTCAAGCTGTTGTTTTCCTGTCTCCACCAAACCGAGGCGGCATAGCAGATGATTCTTTCGAAGCCTGCTTTATAGAGTCTTTTTGTGACCAAAGGCGCCAGGCCGCGGTTCTCCCTCGTCAGTCTTCTCAATTCCATTCCCTTGGATAGAACTTTATCCCTTATGGATTTTGCGTGATCGACCCATGTTAGGTGTCTATTAAATGTTACCCCGAGGAATTTCAGGGTATTTTTAAAGAGAATATGGTTGCCGTCCATTCTTATAACTGGGTTTCTGACGCCTCCTTTTCCCGCACCTTTGTTTCGGCCTGCAGGAGCGACATATAAGGCAGCGCTTTTTTTCGGGGCGATATTTAGTTTTCTCGAGGTTATCCAGGTATGGAGGGTCTCCAGAGCTCTGTTGGTAATATTTTCGACCTTAACGCGGCTTGTGCTTGTGCAAATGAGAAGCAGGTCATCCGCATATGCTATTGTATGGACGTTTTCATCTTTAAGGATACTAAAGATCGGGTCCATATATAGGATCCAGAACAGAGGGCCACTATTGCTGCCCTGTGGACAGCCTCTTGTGATTTGTAACGGGTCAATAAGACTCTGTGGGCTAGCGTCTGAGGATACCTTTCTGGAGCACAGGTAGCTGTGTATCATAGTCCTGAGATAAGGGGGGACTTCCTTTTCCTTTAGGGATTCTCTGATGATATCCCAAGAGGCGTTGTCAAACGCTCCTTCGATATCCATAGAGATGACTATCGAGTGGTTATTAGCCAACCTAGATTTGTGTAGGATGTCCTTGACTTTCCTTAGGGCCTCTTCACACGATTTACCCCACCTAAATCCAAACTGAGAGTCGTTTAGACGGTTCGTGACCTGTAGATGATATGTAATCCTGTTGACAATAATTTTGTCGAGGATTTTCCCAAATAAGTTCAGGAGGGTGATAGGTCTCAGGGAGGTTATGTCCCGAGGGTCTTTGTCTTTTTTCTGTAGAAATATAATGTGACCAATTTTCCAGGCTTGTGGGAAGTAACCCAGGAACAGGCAGGCGTTATATAGGTTATTAAGTATCACGGGGTGTTCGTCATTAAGGAATAGTATGGGGTTTCTCATAATACCGTCAGGCCCAGGGGCCTTTTTGTGACCCATTGTCCTGATGGCACTGGATATTTCCACCATGGAGATGAGGGGATAGTAGTGTTGCTGGCCTGAGTCTTGTAACTCAAAGGGTGTTGTATCTGTGTCACTTGTTGTGTCCAGATACTTTTGGGAGATAAAGTATGCAAAAGTTTCGTCAGCTGTTTTGGTTAATTCCCCGTTGGTTTTTCTAAAGGAGTGAAAGGTTGTTGGCCTAAGCTTCTTCCCACTGATGATTTTGTATGGACCTGTAAACGGATTGGATGTTGTGATAGTTTCGAAATGTTTTTTGTAAAATGAATTTTTGGCCCTCCTGATTGCTTTTTTATATATGGCCAGAGCTACCCTAAACCTTTGGACCCTGTTAAGTCTTAGTGTTGCGTCGTTATCTGTGGCTTTGTATAATCTTTTAAGAGCCATTGCCTTATTTTTTAATGTTTGGAGATTCTCATTCCACCAAGGGTTGTGTCTTTCTTTGTATCTTGGAGGGTTGAGAGTTTGTTTATTTATTTTTTTTACAAGAGGAACCAATGATGTTTGTTAGTAAATCTATATATTCATCTAGGTTGCCAGTATTGCAATTCTGTGGGTTAATTACGGGTAGGTTATTGATTTGTCTATTAAGTAGGTTCACGAAACGTTGCCTCTTAGCGTAATTAACGTTAAACCTGGGTCTATCCAGGGGGGGTGTTTCTTGGCTGTCTGGTGTAGTGAGTTTTAAGAGAATGCTAACATGATCGCTAGTGCTTAAAAATGGTTCTGCTGTCCACGAGAGGGACTGTGAGATGTTGAAGGAGGAGAATGTGTGGTCAATATGAGACAAATGTCTTGTATTGTCAAAGGTAGGGCGAGATATATCCGAAATTATTTCTAATTGTTTTGTGTAAACAAAGTCGAGTAGTTTTTCTCCTCTAAGGTTGTTGTGATTGCCACCAAAAAGACTGTTGTGAGCATTGAAGTCTCCCATTATTATGTGGTTATCTAGGCCTACCTTGTTACATGCAGCCTCCAGGTCATCTAAGAGAGTGGAGAAGGCGCTGTCCTCTTGCGTGGGGTCCACAGGGGGCACGTAGCAGTTGGTGATGAAGGTGGATCTTCCCTCTTTTAGGATTTGGATGGTGGAAGTATGTGTGGAAGTATGAACGCAGAAACTGCGTACCATGGGGTTGATAAAAATCAGCGACTTGTTATCATAGCTTGAAATCCTCTGCCACGTCATTTTGTATCGGTCATCATTAGGTGGAGGTTCTTGTATCAAGATTAAGTCGGCGTCACCAAGGGCGGCGTGATGCAGGAGATTATCCATACTGATATAGCTCCTGCCCAGGTTTTGAGAAAAAATGTTCAGGCTAGACATGGTATTATTATTAAGTTTTTGTGCCTTTTTATTTACTTTCATATTTTTAAATCCTGGCATTTTGTGGAGTATTCTTCAATTTGTTAAAGTCTAAAATGTTTTAGTGCCGAGACCTTGTTCTTGTAGCATTGACATTTATATGCCATTGAGTGGTGGTTAGTGTCAAGTTTCAGAGCTGGGTTGGCAATGTTGGCCTTGGTGCAATTGACGCACTTGGGTGCTTCTTTACAATTGGCGCTCTGATGGTCTGAAGCCCCGCATTTCAGGCATAATGTTTCCTCTTTTTGACAGACCTTCGTTCCGTGAAAGCCAGCGCATTTACCACATCTCCGTGGTGAGAAGTCTTCCGTCCAGCTAAGGGAGGTCCAGTTCCCATGTAGCCTAAGCAGGCCATTTTCCAGGGTTGAGGCAGTCTTCAGTGAGGTGAAGGAATCTCCATCAATTGTGGCGAACCAGGTGTTCCTGTTGAATCTATCTTCGTGGTGCCTGAAAGGTCTGATGTCGATATTCGGGAGGCTGCTCATTTTTTTAACGTAATTAATTAAATCTTCCCTGTTCATATCCTTGTTAATTCCGATCAATTTTATGACCGGAACTGGTCCTTTTGGTATCTTGACTATCAATTTTGAGGCATCTACAGATTTCATTAGAATGTCTCCAATTTTTTGCGCATCCTTCAACTCAGGGACCTCAATTAGGCACCCTTTGTTTTTGAGGGTCGATAGTTTGGCCCTACTTATCCCTAGTTCAACTAGGGGGACACGTTTCTTTATTATTGCCTGCAGGTCGGTATGGTCAGGATGTTTTGCATCCACAGTGACCCTTCCTTTCATAACATTGCGATGGGGCCGTTCGTTGTGCTGAATGGTCCTGGATGAAGTTGTAGGGTTATTATGTTTAAGCTCCTTCAGCTCCTTCGCGAGGTTAGAGATCGTCTTTTCTTCTAATTCTTTTATGGATTCCTTTATACCTGACTGGTCCGGTAAGCTAACTATTTTGGAGCAATTCTCCAAAATCTCCGCTGAACAAGACGACATAACTCCTTTTATGTTGGAGACCTCCATAGTGAGGCTCTCCAGACGGGACATAATTGTTTCATTTTTTGATTCAATCAGCGAATCTATTTCTAAAACTTTAGAAGAAAATACTTTTTCTATCTTGCTCTTGCATTTCCTTTCTGTCTCTTTAAGCAGTGGCACCACTGTTTCATCGATCCCGCCCTGTACTGATTCTTGAATAAAAGTGTCCAGGGAATTCCCATCCGATTTTTCATTCAAAAGAAACACATGCGGGATAATTTTCAAATGTCGTTTTACAATACTTAACTGTATTAATGAATTGACATGTCCTTTATTACAAAGTGAAGATCACGAATGAACCACAACACTATATAACACCACAGGTAGAACTATACAGAATGAAAGAGAATATTTTTACTCAAGAATCGGCACCAAGTCGTCAATATATTCTACGATAGATAAATTAACTAAGGACAGACTTCTATATAACTTCTTTGAATATCCATAGAAGCATAGGGCGCTTCTCCCGTCAAAAAGTCCACCCTAGACTGACGAGGGCCATTAGCACGAAACCATGGTCTCTAGGTGGACGCTTCTCAATTTGCCAAAGCTGGTGTTGTGGCTTTGTCACCGACCCGAAATAACGATTATTTTTAACCTTAGGGATGAAACATGAAAGGATGAATTGTGAAGAGTAATGATAAACGGAAAAATAAAGTGTCCCATCCGATTTTTCGTTCAAAAGAAACACATATGATCCAGGTGTCACCATTGCATCCATAAATCATTAATTTTCATATTCATTATCTTCCTTGTAAGAATGTTTCACGAAATGGATTGAAATGTGACGGTAGACCATATCTACTACATATGTAAATAAGTAAAAGAATTTATAAATAAAAAAGCTAACAAACGCGAAGCTATGCGGTTATGGCGTCAGTTTTTGACCTTTATTTTGACGGGAGAAGCGCCCTATGCTTCTATGGATCAATTTCCTCCCGGCAATTTTTCCACCTATATTCTTTGAATATATTAATGGAAAGAGGGAACTGCTGAGCACCACAAAATTGTAATATAAACATAGATGTAATCTATAATTGTAAATATATGAATATTCAATCTAGGGAGTAGACAATGTGGGCTGTTGGCCCTAATAAAGACTTTTTGTTTGTTTTTTTCTTGACTTAAATGTATTTGAAGAAGGAATAAAAGTTTTCGGCGACGTGTTTCTTTTATTTATTGTGTATAATCGGCAAGCTTTCGGACTTTGACGTCCTTTTACAGGCAACAGTAGCCTGTTGAAGGACCTCAAAGTCCGAAAGCTTGCCGATTATGCAACATAAATAAAGAATCATGTCGCCGAAAACTTTTATTTACTTCTTCAAGATGATGTCTGGTGATTCCTTCTCTTAAATGTATTTGTAGATTTTTAAAATGAGGAAGGATAATCATGCTGTCGGAATTAAAGCTAACATAAACTAATACAAAGCAATAACGCGCCATCTATATAAAACGAATGAAGACATTATAAGACACGAATGTTTCTTTTCATATAAATAAATCAAACTTCTACTGTCCTTACTGCGATGAAAAATATTGGGAGGCCCTGGATCATCAGTGGTAAACCCTCTCAGCAGTTTTGCCAATTCAATCTACCAGATCGCTTCATAGAGTTCTAATACTGTATTGGATCATTCTGATTATATATGCAACACTGAATGGTGGAATCTTAGAAATGGTATTCAAGCAAACTATGGACATAAGTTTTTAGGACAGTAAGTGCTATGGTGGTATCCATCCAGGTGCCAGCATTGCATCCATCAATCATTAGTTTTTATATTCATTATCTTCCTTGTAAGAATGTTTCACAAAATGAATTGAAATGTGACGGTAGACCATATCTACTACATATGTAAATAAATAAAAAGCTAACAAACGCGAAGCTATGCGGTTTTTTTAAATATATTTTTTTAATTGTGTGTGGTAGCTATTCAGTCGTTAGCATTGCACACTTCAAACATTAGTTTTCATATTTCATTTGGCCCAAAAAGTATTCAGATATATAGGATTTTTTTTTAAATAAAAAACGACTCCCTTCCTCGAATGAGTTTTTTTTTTGGCAAATAATATAGGGCGAAGGATTAAAATGTTTACGTTTATATATATTATCTCTCTTATATGGATTGTGTTTTAATGGATTGAAATGTGATAGTAGGCCAGGACTATATGCAAATAAGTAAAAAATATAAATAAAATGATTCACTAAGACACAACCGACAAACCCCATTTTTAAAGAGGGAGGTTTGTTTTTATCTGTTTCCCCCCGATTCCCAAATATAAAATTCTAATTTAAAAACGAATTGGAACATCACGTTTACGATCATATCGGGTTTATGATAAATAATTTGAAGTTACAGGATTCAATTTTGTACAGTAGAGTCAGTCTGCCATGAGAGAGATCACCATGGCTACACCCGATCTTTTTTTTTAAATTCGAAACTATTATGGACGCGTATGATTCTTTTTAAAATAAACAATTTCTACTGTCCTTACTGCAATGGAAAAATTAATGGGAGGGCCTGGCTCATCAGTGGTGAACCCTCCCAGCGGTTTCGCCAGTTTAATCTACCATACCGCTGTTATATTGCATTTTTCGATCTTCCTTTTATAGTGATACTGATACTAGACTCTTCGAATTTTGATAACAGATGGCTCGCTAATGCATCATATTATAATCTTTTTTGTATCACTCTTTTTTGGTTTAAAGATTCCTCATGATTTGGACTGACCCGACAGAATCACTGATAAGAGATCACTTCCAGGAGAGACTGAATTTAACTATGTTTTTAGACTAGTGTCACTCATGCAAGACTACTGTGTTTTTAATTGTTCGCATTCAAGGACAAAAAAAGTTTGTTTTTCAAATTGTGTATTTCTGCAAGATTTAAAGGCTTTTCTATTTGTATCCAAACTATATTTTTAAACTATTTATGTAGGGGTCGGTGGAAGGATGGTCTAAACCGTTTGTTTTCGACCGCTATAACCCGGGTTCGATTCCCGCATTGGGAACTTTTTTCTGATAAAAAAAAGATCCAATGGCCCCCGATTCATGCAAAATGTCCAACCCCACAAGCGAGTGCAAGTAACCAAACGGGGCTCTGGTACATTGTAAGTGTAAAGTCGATGAAAGTTTATGTGAATTAACTTTCTCATGACTCTAAAAACTTTTTACAAATTTAGTAAGGATGATAATAACATGCAGGATATATGGCCGATGTATTCTGTTCCCCTGACTTTGTCTTAAATCAAGTACACCCATACCTCGCTTTGCGTCGGTGTTACGTTCCAAAAAAAAACAACACGCAAAGTGAAAATATGTGAAGGCGCAATCAAACACAAAGGTGTTGCCATATTTTAGGGAAAAAAATAAAAAAATAAAAAATTAAAGACTCGAATCCAAAACAACGCAACTTCGAAAATCTAACGACGCACAGTGAAAATCAGTAAAAATTAAGCAGCGACGCAACTTCGAAAAAAACGCAAAACGAACGACGCAAAGCGAGGTATTGGTGTATGATGTTATAGCCAGGAAACTGGGTTATAGATATCTCTCTATGATGTTATCATGAATAATTCACATAATCACATCATTGAATATATTGTTATGTCGTACCCAGACGCTATTCGTGTACTTTGACTACTCAGGATGCCACAAAGATACACATGTGAGTTTGAAGGGATTGCAGCTAAAGTTAACGCTTTATTGTATCTCACTTAACAGAAGGAATACAACAGTGGGAATTGCCTTCAACCTCCCCGTCAGAAGAATCCTTGGCGCCATGTAACAACAAAATGGAATTTTAACAGTAGAGTAGAATCTGGAAAAACTTATAGTGAAATTTTCAGGTCTCTTTCCCGAATATTCGTCGAGTTTTCCCTTTTGCTCGCGAGCAGCGCCTCTAGCGGTGAAGATGGGAGGTAATATCAGCTGACCTAATGTACATGTAAAGTTTGGAGCGGGACGTTTCACAAGAGTAACATCCATGGCGCCAATTTATAATTGTAACGCATAGTGTTTGAATAAAACCTTTAATCGGGTAAACCCGGGCGTTGCCCGAGTCATTCGTCTAGTATCACATAAAAGAAGTCGGTGGACAAGTGGTTAAAACCCTCGATTCCCGACAGCCATTAACCAGGATATAATCCTGCGTTGGACACTTTGTTTTAATATATGAATAACCTTCACATATTATTCATTGTTGTAAATATCATAAACTAGGTTGTTCTTTTTGAGTGGTATCTAATAAAGTGATTTTGGAACAAAATTATAGATCTGTAGTGTGTCGAATTATTAGTCAAGCGATGGCTCAGAAAGTATTTCAAAGTTAGTGTTTTATTGGTATTACTTATTAGCTATATTTTTAGAGGAAGACAAAAGTACAACAACCTAGAATGTCTATTCTGGTTCTGTTGGCTTCCGCCGATCTGCCGCGCCGCGGTGGTCATCTTCTATTTCATGGCCCTGCTTGTATGTTTGCTGACGGCGTGGTCCGTCATCCCAGCAGGCTGAAAGGAAGTGTCTTGGCCCCCACAGATCACATAATACAGTTGAACCTTACTTTAGCTGACACCTCTCTACAAAGGACAGTTTTCATTTGCATAATTATCATTTTTTACTATCTGCAATTAGGTGTCCTTTACATGGAGGTAGTTTACTGTATATCACAAATATGACAAATTTGAAAAAGTGAAAAAATAATACAAATGTAATATTGTACTGGGATAAGGTGCATACATTATGAAAAAGGCATCTCCTTATCGTTCAACTAAAAGTTGCTGATGGCTTGCGCCATCTATCGGAATAAATATCAACTATTCTGGAATAATAAAAAATCAACGAGAATAGTTGATATTTATTCCAATAGATGGCGCAAACCATCAACTTTTAGTTGCACGATAAGATGTCTTTTTCATTAAAAAAAATTGAAAATGGTTGAAAATATATATACAACAGTATTGTTGGAGAATTTTCGCCAATGTTTGAAGAAGTGTTTTTTTTTTTTTCTTTTGCGAAAAAAAGAAGGGCAGTGGGCGAGTGGGGAGATTGTTTTTTATTTAGAGCGTCATAAAAAACGTGGCCGTTTATATACTGATAACGGATTGCCCTCACGCCAGGTGGGCTGGTGTTTATATGCCGCTTGTCCCATACTGGATTCTCCCAGATACAGAGCTAAACATAGCAGTTATCTACAGAACGTTCCAGAACTACAGAAGGCTAGAAGACATTGAATACAGGAATCTTTTTATGTTTATAAACAGTAAAGATTCATATTTAAAATTTAGGAAAAATGTAAATAAATCTAGTGGACATGGCATCTGCCGGTAAACGGAACATTGTGGGTTCGATTCCCATCCCTGGACAATTTTATTTTTCCCTTCATCATTACTTTTCATAATTCATCCTTTCATACCTCATCCATAAAGGTTAGAAATAGTCGATATTTCACCTTGAAATAAAAATTTGATTTTTCGTTGAAAAGAAACTCATGCGGTGTAACTTCAAGTGTCGTTTTACAATCACAGGCCGCAGTGTATTATATTGTATTATGATTTTCTCTCTTGGTTAAAAAACCGTAATTGCTAAAAACTATGTATATATATATTCTGAAAATAGAGCAATCCATACTTAAATCATTAGATAATAAAAAGGCATATATTAGATTGAATAAAATATATGCCTTTTTACCATCTAATGATTTAAGTATGGATTGCTCTATTAATGATTTCAACCAGTTTTGGTACCGACGCGCTTCTCCTATCAGCCATAAATATTTCATCCAATCCAATATATGCATTTTTACTATTCTATATACAGTTACGAGCGTCATGCGTTCTTCATCTCTGTCACCGTTTGCTTTTTTTTGGAATGGCGCTCTCCTATTGGTTCGCTACGATGGCGCCGCCACTGCGCTTTTGGTTTTTGTAACTATTGTGTTGGAGCGGGTCGCTTCTTAAATAAATGCATATATTAGTTAATAACTAAATGGAATCCTCTCTTTCTTTTCCCCAGTAAGAGACGCCTACGGAAGCCAACAGTACATAGACAGATAAAGCACATAGGCTATAGTTATTAACTAATATATGCATTTATTTAAGGCGCCAATTTATAATTGTAACAAATAGTATTTGAATAAAAACATTCAATCGGGGGTAAAACACGGGCGTTAATGATCCAACAGGTCCACGTGTCTAAATTAAAACACTGGCGTTGGTCATTCGGCTAGTCTATGCATATGTATTAGTATTTATTTCATTGGTTGTTCCTAGGTAGGATGTGGAATGATTTTAATGTTCTTTATTTTCTTCTTTAAACTTCCAGTCAAACCTTGTAATTCACAAGTGTTTATGTAAAATAGTTCTCTGAATTTAGTGTTGTTACTTGACGTAAGTATCTCTTATGGGGATATCGCGTCTGATTTGATGATAATGAATAATAATAAAAAAAAAAAAGTGGAGATTTATATCGACCTTTCTTCAAGTTTTGGATACATCATCTGTGTTGCGTCTATTGTCTGTTTCTAGAATTTGTGAAAAGCTAATGCCTTGCCTCGAAACCTGTAATTATCTCGAAAACTGTATATAACCTCTCTTCTACTCAGGGAGAATCTATAGAATACCAAAAGTTCTTAATAAAGCTTTTTGTTGTTTAAAAATTATATACTATAGTTAAAACGATATTCATTAGGGATGCGTTTAATCTGATAGAAACCAGGTGAAGTCTATTTTGGAAATGGATGGCCAGAGAAAGGTGCAGACAAGATGAGTTCATAGTGTTCAAAAATTTTGGAAATAAATCAATTTTATAAAACAAAAGGATTTAAAAGCGCGAATGTTTCTTTTATACATAAAACGAACTTCTACTGTCCTTACTGCGATGAAAAAATATATTGGGAGGGCTTGGCTCATCAGTGGTGAACCCTCCCAGCGGTTTCGCCAATTTAATCCACCAGACCGCTTCTCAGAGCTCTAATACTGTATTAAATAAATCAATTTTATACTGCCCTTACTGTAATGATAAAATAATGGGAGGGTTCACCACTGATGAGCCAGGCCCTCCCATTAATTTTTCATTACCGTAAGGGCATTAGAAAATTGTTTAATTTTGAAAAGAATCATACGCGTTTATAATAGTTTCGAATTCTCATTAAGCTTTTTGTTGTTTTTGTGTTGTTGTTTAAACGTTTGCATTTCTATGACCCCCAAAGTACCACCTCGTCGTTGCTGCTCCATTCAAATTCCACTTGAGGAAAGAAAGATGAATGTTGGAAGATGTGCGTCAGCCAATCAGGTGTTTCCGCTCCACAAGTTGGCTCAAGTCAACACCATCTCGCTGACCAATAGGCCAATGACGTCATCCTCTCATCAAGGCCACCAATGAACGTTTCGCTTCTTTGAATCGCCAACTCAACCTTTGGCAGCTGAACTAACGGTTTGTAACCGATATATAATAGCTGCCGGGTTCTGCTCCAGTGATTGTTTGCTTAACGAATATTCTTCTAGCAATTTTAATCATCTGACGAAATCTCTGAGAGAGTTCAGCACTGATGAACCAAACCCTCCCAATATTTTTTCATCGCAGTAAGGACAGTAGAAGTTTGATTTATTTGTGAAAAAGAAACATTCGTGTCTTAATGTCTTCATTTGTTATATATAGATGGCGCCTTATTACTTTGTATTCAACTCTTTCAAGCATATTCTATCATCGCAAAAAAAATCTCCCAAAATAATTTAACTAAAATTACTACAGTAGAATCTTCCTTTAGCGGACATCCCGCTAGAAGACACCTCTCTATAAAGGACAGTTTTCATTTGTAAAATTACCATGTTTACAATTTAACAACTCTCCGGTAAGAGGACACCTCTCCCTAAAGAACACTTTGACTCTGTAATTAGGTGTTGTCCTTTACAGGGAGGTAGAATCTTCTTTTAGCTGACACCCCACTAGCGAACACCTCTCTATAAAGGACAGTTTTCATTTGCAAAATTACCATGTTTACAATTTAGCAACTCTCCGGTAAGAAGACACCTCTCCCTAAAGGACACTTTGACTCTGCAATTAGGTGTTGTCCTTTACAAGGAGGTAGTTCTACTGTAATAAGAAATAAAAGACATTTCTGCGTCAGTAGAGTTTTTATTTTTTCGACATTTCGACAAAAAAACGGTTGTCATCGTCAGTAAAAAAAATTAAAAATACATTTTAAAAATTTATTTATAGGATTTTTTTTTTTTCCTGAAGAGAACAAAACATTTTTGTCGAAACGTCGAAAAAGTAAAAAGCTCTTCTTACCGAAGTGTCTTCAAGAACAATGAATGCTGGCAAGACTTCTACTTCAAGATACAAATAAGAAGTCGAAATGACAAAAAATAGGTAAAATTTGACCGTTAAATGACGTTATAAAATTATCATAAAGACAGAGGCTGCCTGGCCGGCATTGATAGTTCATAGAATAATAGAAACTTCGACCAGTAAACCTTTTTATATTATCTAAAGATTTCCATCTATATATAGATGGAAAATTTGCCGGGAGGATAAGGATCTATAAAAATAACGGTCATCTCTCCCGTCAAAACAGACGCTAAAACTAAGAGTTATCTATTGACCGTCATGCAAACTAGCGGTCTCAGATCGGTAACAAAGCCACAACACCAACTTTGGCAAACCGAGAAGCGCTCACCTGGAGACAATGGTTTCAGCATAATGGCTCTCGTCAGTACAGGGCGGGCCTATTTAGATAGATGGCGCCTAGATTTGGTGTCTATTTTGACGGAAGAGTCGATCTTCATATAGTAGAACTTGGATAATTCGAAAACGTCTTTAAAATTCGAATATTTATCTTGGTCCCTAGAATTTCCTATAAATAGAATTTCTGTTTTAATTCGAATTTTTGGATAATTCGAATTATTTTTTTGGGGTCCCTTGGGCTTGGAATTATTCAAGTTGTATTGTATTTATAATTTTATATCAAAATTCATTGTAATAAATTGTATGTAAATAAACTGTATTGACTCATCCATTGATGAGTTCTACTCTTCCCCGGCAGACACCATCAAAAGTTTCAAGCTTTACAAGCTTGATACCTTAGTGTGATTGAGTGGAGATAAGAAAGAAGAAGAAAGAGAGAGAGAGAGAGAGAGAGAAGAGAGAGAAGAGAGATTGTAATAAATTAGTATTAACTTCAACAAATGTTATCTAAGACGGAAGCTATACAGTTTATAAACTTTCGATTAAAATATATTCTCAAAATAAAACTTGGTCAGGCGTTATTACCTATGATCTGTAACGGCTTTTGATGGATTTGCTCTGATTACGGTGAAAATTCCACAAAAATTACCTCCATTTTGAATATCTTTCCTGTATCCTTTATTTTCCTTCCTTCAGAATTATTCCCTAAAGAATCACACTTCGTCTGTCCAAATATTCGTTATTTACCTCTCTAATCTCTTTATCAATTACTCATGTCATCAGTTTTACAAATCCAAACAGGGTCTATGGTGAGAAATCAACACTAGGAAAGTCTGGATTTAACCCTTTATTTTTGGTGGGGAGTTTCCTACATTATGTTGCATTAGCGCATCCATCTGTTATAAAAATTCGAAACTATGGTAGATTAAACTGGCGAAACCGCTGGGAGGATTCACCACTGATGAACAAGGCCCTTCCATTAATTTTTACATTGCAGTAAGGGCAGTAGAAATTGTTTGATTTTTTAAAAGAATCATACGCGTCTATAATAGTTTCGAGTTTCCTATGTATGTTGACGAATTTTTAAAGAAAGAACATTCTAACCTACCTTTATCCCTAGATAACCTTATAAATATGTGAAACACTGTAAATGAGGTGAACCAGTAAATAATGTCATAGTAGAAAATTAAGACAAAATTTAGAATGACATAACAATATATTATAAAGCTATACAACCAGTTTAACCGCATAAGTTTCTCCTTATTTATGAAAAATCATTTTTAATTTCGGCTTTATAATTATACGCCGCAGTCATTTATAAGTATTATTAGTCAGTTTAAATATTAGTTACGAACGGAGAAATATCGTCCAGGATAGCCTAGTGGACATGGCACCTGCCCGGTAAGCAGAAGGTTGTGGGTTCGATTCCCGCTCCTGGACACTTTTATTTTTCCGTTCGCCATTACTCTTCATATTTTCACCCTCCATACGTCATCCATTCATATATAGACCATCACTCTTCATATATTCAACCTTTTCATACGTCATCCAAAAGTTAGAAATATTAAATTATTTCTCTTTGAAATTAAAAATGATTTTTCATAAATAAGGAGAAACTTATGCGGTTAAACTGGTTGTATAGCTTTATAATTATACGCCGCAGTCATTTATAAGTATAACAATATATTCATGGCAAGAATAAGTAGCAACAACTAGGTAACTCCTGGAGAGTATCCATAGATCACCAACTACCAGGGGCTATACTGTAGTTTAGGAGTCTGTCTTGGTAGCCTTAGTGAACCAATTCACCAAGTGTTTCCAGGCCAGGTTTGTTTCTTGGTAGATTCAATAGAGCAGTGTTATTGAATGAGGACAGTTCAATAAATGTAGCCGTCTGGAATCTCTGTAGTTGGAATGCTGGGCAACTGAAGAGCACATGTTCTACGGTTTGTTCTTCCTTCATCTTGGCAGTGTGGACAAGTTAGATCAGGAACTTGTTTATTTCTGGCTATGTCGGCTTGAACATATCCATGTCCTGATGTCGTGTTTCCTAGATGTATTTATCTGAGATTCTTTTTAAGTTGGCCGGGGGAGTGAGTGAGAATTTTCTCAGATTTCGAGATTTTGATTGGTCAGAGATGAATACACCCATACCTCGCTTTGCGTCGGGGTTACGTTCCAAAAAAAAACACGTCGCAAATTGAAACGACGCAAAGTGAAAATATGTGAAGGCGCAATCAAAAACAAAGGTGTTGCCATATTTTAGGGGAAAAAAAATTAAAGACTCGAATCCAAAACAACGCAACTTCGAAAATCTAACGACGCACTGTGAAAAATCAGTAAAAATTAAGCAGCGACGCAACTTCCCAAAAAACGTAAAACGAAACGACGCAAAGCGAGGTATTGGTGTATATCGGTCCATAATTGGTGTGTGGAAAATATTTATGGCAAGAAACAAATTGACATTTATAGAATTACCAGAGAGGTAATGAGAGAAGTTTGCAGAACAGAAAAAACTAATCAAAATTATATGTTAATAAAATATTCAATATTTTGCTACAGTATTCTTCATGGTAAATATTACGATCGATATTTTCGAACAATACCCAAAAACTTATTTTTGAACTGTACATATTTTTTAAAGCAACGAAGTGTTCTTTATTAGATTTCGATTGGATAGTTTCCAAACCAAGAAACCTTTTAACAATCCTTATTTACACACTCCATAAAAATATTCCGTTTAAAATATGAGAAACCAAACTTTTATTGCTTTTCTTTATTTATAAAGAAATACACATTCTAATTTGAGTCAAAAGGCGATCCATTAATTAAGATTATATAAAAGGGCGTATCTGGATCTGTAAAGAAAAACAAAACATTTTTGTTCTTTACAGATCCAGATACCGCCTTTTATATAAACACATTCTAATGTTTTATAAAACACACCATTATAATCTTCTATATATATAAAAATGAATGTATGTGTGTGTATGTGTGTCTGTTTGTCCTTTATGCCTGACCAAACCACTCATTGGAACGCCATGAAACTTTGGGAAGTTATTTAGTATAGTACTGGGAAGGTTTCTAGCAAATAAAATTTTTGAAATAACTTTTCGCTTTAAAATAATCAAGCTAAATATTCTAATTTATCTGTTATAATTCAACAATCTGCTCTAAATATTATCATGATGATACGATGATTTTGTAATGTAGAAAATTAGGAAAGACAAAATTCAGGATGACACCGCAATTTATTTGAGACAAGAATAATGATACAATTCCAAGGCAAGATACTATTCCTTTAACTTCCAATTACCGAGGGAACCAATTAATATTGATTTTATTCAACTTATCGAGTATTTTTCAAGGGACCGGGAAAAAATGTTCACTTTATCGAGAGATTCGTTAGAAAAACCTTTACTCGGGTAAAACCCGGGCGAAGCCGGGTACATCCGCTAGTGTTTTATAAAGCAAACCATTATAATTAAAAATAAAAAAGGCATATCCTGACCAGGAAAACATGTGCTTTTCAGATAGCAGAGCGCCATCTGGTGAAACAGAAATCAACTAAACATTGATTTAACCTGTTCCCTGATATTTGGCCAACCCAATTTCTTGATAAATCAAGAAAAGCTATCCACGAACGCGTTTCACGCTGTTGACTCTCGTCAGCGTGGAGTAAAGTTTTCAACTAGCTATAATCGCGCCTCGGAAGATCCTCACTGGCTACGATATCGCCTCTGCGCAGTGTGGAGAAGGCTGTACCACTACGACCAAAAAGATTTTAGGTTCCAGAGGCTTCTTGAGAAACCAAGAAATGGGTATTTAAGGCTAAACTTGCGTAAATACGCTTAACGTGTGGAAAATTCCATTATAATTAAGTAAAATAACACCTTTATAAAAATATTGCCACGTGGAAAATTAGGGAAGACAAAAACTTCAGGAGGAGACAACAATTTATTTCAGACAAGAACAAACTATGAATGGTAAACAAAAGATAAGTCACGAGGGAAATTTACAGAGTAGCAAAATATAAACATAAAAATGACCTCTCTGTTAATAAAAATAATAAATACTTTGTTACAATATCAAAAATCCTTTCTCAATATGTTTCTTCATTATAAAAACACCGCGAGCTTTCGAATTCTCAGTCTTCAACAGGCGAAGTTACAACAAAATCTTTGTTTAGATTCTTATATCTCAAAATACCATCTCTTGATCGTGTAACTGAAAGTTGCTGATTGCTTGCGCCATCTATCGGAATAAAAACTAATCATTGATTTGTAATATTATTGTAGAATGTTAGTTAATACCAAGGTAATAAGACTAAATCCAAATAAATAAATAGTGTGTGACGTTTCAGCGTTGTTACCATCTTCAGATAAAAGTACTGAATGTAAAACGTCACATACTATGTATTTATTTGGATTTGGTCTTATTACCTTGTTTTATAATCTATAATCCAAATTGTGCCTTATCAATTAGTTAATACCCTTTCTTGTTAAATCCAATATTTTTATCTATTAATTCTCATAACATTTTCTCGATTTATTAAAAATGGGTATTTGGTCAATATTCTGTGGGTATTTGGTAAATATTCTGTGGGTATTTGGTCAATATTCTGGAATAATAATAAAAAAATCAACGATTAGTTGATTTTTTTTCCGCCAGATGGCGCAAACCATCATCAACTTTCATTTGCATGATCAGAAGATGCTTTATTTTTTTATTTATCCACTTGATCACAGTTCAAATTCACTATAGCGTAATTTCAAATAGCGCTTGATTACCTTCATAATCGAAATATTGTCCATCTTGATATAAAAACAGAAAATATCCTTATTAATAAGATTGGTCAAGTTAAAATTGCTGATTTTGGATTGTATATTGATAAAAATCATAATGAAGGTCCATATAGAAAAAGAATGGGTACTAAATACTATCTTTCTCCTGAAATTCTACTAGGAGATATATCATACAAAAGCTCAGTTGATCAATGGTGTTTAGGAATTCTTCTAGGTCAACTTTTTAGAATTGATATTTTCCCTGATTTTCACAAGTGTCATACCATACTCTATGGCATATCGAGCGTTTGTGGAACTGTACCTACGGATATGTATAAAGATAGATTTACTATGGATATAATGGATGTTGAGTTTAAAAGTGGTCCACGGAATCTTCGTGAAAAAATTGCAAAACTTCCTGAGAATGTTCAAGATCTTATTGATAGACTACTTAATTATGATCCTGATTTAAGACCGTCTGCGAAAAATTGCTTGGAAAGTAAATTTCTTGAATCTGGTAATTTTGAAATATTTAATTTACAACTTAATTAAGAAATAATTCCAAACGATATATTTAATCAAACGATTAGCAAAATTAATGTAAATAACTTCAAAATAATCATTTTTAATTTTTTTTTTAATCGCTATTCTCTTTTTTTTATTATAAACGAATCTTTTAACTGTATATATTTATATATTGAATTTTTTAAAAATATGTAATTAAATGAATTTTTTTAAACTAAAATTAGTCTACTTTTTAATACAAATTGTACTCATATTTTCTATTATAATTTTCTACTTTTTTTTTTGTTTAGTACTTTAGACAGAACTAGATAATACAGTTGGTTTTTTTAAATGATCTATTTAGTTTTTAAAATTACAAAATAATTTCTCACAATGAGTGTATTTTTATTACAAAACGCTAGCTTTCAAGTGATAATCGCTCTTCAACGGGCTTAATAAAACATCGACTATATCCTACAAGAAATATTTACAAAAACATACAGCGTGGATATTTACAACTGAAATTTTTAAAATTGATATGTAATTTAACAATGTAATGGAATATGTCTATTTACATTTTTAGGGCATCCAGAACCTATAAAATTGATCTATTGATTTCTTCTAAGATATCTAAGGTATTGTGATGGTATCTTCCTGTTTATGCTGTTATATTCATTAGAAATTAGAGATTCTAAAAGTAACCGTTTATATTTGTTCTTAATATTTTTGTAGTGGCATTTGGTTATGTTGAATTGGTGACCGGTCTGTGCAATTTTCACAATTTTATCATTGGATCAAAATATAATTTATTTTACCAATATTTCAGTTGGCTGAACACCAACCTTTATCAAGGTGTTATAACATTTTAAAGTGTGTCAACAACAAATTCAGCGCCACATAACGTCAACAGCATTAAGTTTTAAAATATTTTGGTTATATTCAGCCAACTAAAATATTGGTAAAATAAATGATATTTTGATCTAATATATGTCTTTTGAATTAGAGATTTATATGTAGTTTTTACTGAGTTTGCAAACTTACAATGTCGTTTTATCAAAAGAAACTTGCGGTATACGTCATTTATGTAATTTTATATCAACATTGTATATATATTCCGCAATTACCAAAATTTCAAACTTGGAAATGTGCCAGAGCCCCGTTTGGTTACTTGCACTCTCTGATGGGGTTGGATTTTTGAAAGAATCTGAAATCATTGGAGCCATTTAAAACTTACAGTAAAATCAGTCGCTAACTTCTACCCATCATGATTATCATGGGGGGGTCGGTGGAAGGCTGGTTACACCGTTTGGTTTACGACCACTACGAACCGGGTTCGATCCCCGCATTGGACACTTTTTTTCTGTTTAAAAAAAAATGCTCCAATGGCCCCCCGATTCTTGCAAAAGTCCAACCCCACCAGCGAGTGCAAGTAACCAAACGGGGCTCTGGCACATTTGTAAGTGCAAAGTCGAACTGCTTTCACATGTGTAGACATGTGGTGCGCTTACAGTAAAAAGCAGTCGCTAACTACCCACCATGATTATCATGGCCTGTACCACGTGTACTAGGGATAAGCAAAAAAAAAAAAATGATTATCATGACCTGTACCACGTATAATTGGATTTTTAAAATTAAAATAAACTTTTTTATAAAAAGCGTGGAATAGTTTAAAATAAAGCAAGTTCCAATGATAGGTATCATAACAAAACAAAAAACGTTGTATGTGCAAAGTCGAACTGCTTTTCACAAGTGTAGACATATGGTACACTTACAGTAAAAGCAGTCGCTAACTACCCACCATGATTATCATGGACTGTACCACGTGTACTAGGGATAACCAAAACAAAAATCACAACCATTGTATATTAAAAAAAAAGATAAACAAAGATAGGGAAGTTAGTTCCATATAAGAGATAGGTTTTCCTCATTTTCTCTATGGATGAACCATTGATACATTTATCAACACGCTAAAATTGCCACGCAAACATGCTATTATTTTTTTTTCAATTACTTACAATTGCTTCAATATCCATAGCAGGTCACCAGACATAGCTTCAGTTTTCATTTAACATATTATATTATGGATCTAATGAAGCATTCTAGAATTTTTCTTTGCAGATACCTTAGAAATTAAATTTAATTGCCATCTATCGTTAAAATTTTACACATATGAATTTACTGGCAATGCGTTTCTTTTTAAATATCATCAAATATTATCTCTACAGACCTTACTGCAATGGTATGAGTTATTGAATGAGAGGGCTTGGCTCATCAGTAGTGAACCCTCTCCGCGGTTTCGCCAAATTAATCTCTAGACCGCTCTACTATTGTATTGGATTAGTGTTCTTATATATCCTGTATTTTCTATTGTAAGTTGCCTTCCATAGAAAATGCAGGGTATATAAGAAAACCAATCCAATACAATAGTAGAGCGGTCTAGAGATTTATTTGGCGAAACCGCTGAGAGGGTTCACTACAGATACCTTAGAATTTAGTATTTTTGTGTTTGGAAATGGAAAGTTTTTATATTGTTAATCTACACACGGTGTATAAACGGTGGTCCAAGGTATGTCCCACGTGTTATTCCGGAATTAATTAAGGTCACTTTACGCCTCCCTTGTTTGTTGTAAGCTCCGCTCATCCGGAATTCCTTAGGGCGGAGTTGACCCCGCTGGTCAACGGTCAACATTTTTTATTATCATAGAAAAAAAATTATCGCTTCTCTATGAATATGCTTAAAATTCTATCATTCTATATACATAATCTAGGCTAGTGGAAAATTATAAAGAATAATAAATGTTTTTTTTTTTTTTGTGGATATAAAACTAAATTGATCTAATTTTTTTCTGTTTTTTTTTTAAGAGTCCTAAATATACATCTGATATATATACTCGTATGACAAATTATTAGAAAAAAGGCTAATCGCGTGGAATTAGAAGATAGGAAGAGGTAACGAAAATTGTTTACAACAGGATGAAACAGTGTTTTCCCTGATAGCTAACCATCACATACTGGAGAGATACACCTTGAAGAATGAAGGGAGAGGTAAACCAAGGAAGGATTGATAATCTAATAGAATGATCTGGAATTATAAAATAGGATGAGGTAAAAAGAAAATTGCTCAGAACAGGATGAAACGGTGTTTTCTCTGATCACTAACCGCCACCATACTGGAGAATTACACCTTGAAGAAGATACACCTTGAAGAATGAAGGAAGAGGTAGACCAAGGAAGAATTGATTTATTAACCCAATAGAGAATGGTCTGGGATTATAAGATTAGGAAGACGTAAAAAAATTGGTCAGAACAAGATGAAATAGTGTTTTCTCTTATGTCTAACCGCTACCATAATGGAGAGATACACCTTGAAGAATGGATTGAGAGGTAAACCAAGAAAGGATTGGTCCAATAGTCTATTAGAATGGCATCAAATTATAAAACACGAAGAGGTAAAGAAAATTTCTCATGACAAGATGAAACGGTGTTTTCTCTGATGTCTATTGACCATACTGGAGAGATACACCTTGGAGAATGAAGAGAGGTAAACCAAGGAAGGATTGATCTGATAGTTTATTAGAATGGCATCGAATTATAGACACGAAGAGGAAAAGAGCATTTCTTAAAACAGGATGGATGGTGTTTTCCCTACCATACTGGAGAGATACACCTTGAAGAATGAAGGTATACTAAGGAAGTATTGATTTCTTAATCTAATAGAGAATGGTCTGAAATTAGAAGATAGAAATGGTGCAGAGAATGGTGTTCCACACCTCCGTATCAGAAATGACTGCTGTATGACATGATGAGTAATCCCTAACCTTTTTTTTTTTTATCAAATAACTCTACTTCAAAGGTTAAATAGATTGTTGACGACCTAGAACGTTCAATTTGATGAGAATTGGGAAAAATATTCGTACTACAATCGCATTTTTTAGGAAAAATTAGACAGGTTTAACTGTACATAATACAAAGACATTATACATAACGGCGAATAATTTTGGTATTTCAATTTTTTTCAAGTGTTTACGAACTTTTGGGGCAACCTTGTATCACCAAAAGACTAGCTATAGAAAGGAAGCTATGATAGGACTATTGCCAGTCACCAATCTATGAGTTGAGCAGATATATATATCTTTTAATGTGAGGCATTCTAGAAGATCGGTGGACGAATGGTATAAACCGTCGCTTTCCGATAGTCACGGCCAGGGTTCGAATCCCGCATTGGACACTTTTTTTTTTCATAATTAAAAAAAAACTGTTCCAATGACCATCGTTTCTTACAAAAGTTTATAACTCAACCATTAAGTGAAATTATCTAAACGGGTCTCTCTGACGCATTTGTAAGTGCAAAAATTGAACTGCTCTACATGTGTAGATATGCAATGCACTTACAGTAAAAAGAAGTCGCCAAATACTACCCATCATGGTTATCATGTCTTGTACCCCACGTGTGTACTAAAGGGAAAAAATAAGATACCTGGTATCTCTCTACAATCAAATAATGTCTTTCTTAAAGATCTTTACATTTTTCCGAAATCCTTTAACTCTTCGATTTGTGGTTTTCTAAGATCTGCCCTAAACTTGTCTTTGTTTTGTTTATAGATTTTCAAATATATATATATTTTCCTGGCCATTCCTTCCCCTACTCTATAGACACACACTTTCTCAGTATCCCAGGACAAATTTTTTCTAAAATAAAATCAATATATTTAAATATTCTTGATATGAATCAAATAAATACTACAGGTTTCTGGAGATGCGTTTCTTTATTAAAGAATTTAATAACATTTATTTGACTAAAATAAAATTGATTATGTGTCATTCAGGAAACGTGGATTCAAGCGACCTACTCCCATGATAAAGGTTTAAAGCCCGAAACCATGGTCTCTAGTTGAACGCTTCTCAGTTTGCCAAAGCTGGTGGCTTTGTCACTGACCTTAGGCCGCTAGTTTGCGGCGACGGTCAATAGATGGCGTCTAGTTTTGACGTCTATTTTGACGGGAGAGACGATCTTTATCATTATAGAGGATTAAAGCTTTAGTGTCTCTTTCTCCAAGACGTATTGCATACAAAGAAAGTCCTTTTTTTTTTTGCTTATCCCTAGTACATTTGGTACAGGCCATGCTAAACATGGTGGGTAGAAGTAGGCGACTGCTCTTACTGTAAGTGCACCACATGTCTACATATGTGAAAAGCAGTTCGACACTTAAGAAAATCCTGAAATTAGAGAGCTATCTCTCCTTAAAGGAAACTCCTACCGAAGCCATCCGATAATCTGACAAGTCCCACGCCGTGCTAGGGGGTGCTAGGTGGCTCCATCTTGTGGGAGTTTCCTGCACATGTTTCTTCTCTAACTCCTCCAATTATTTCGACCTAAGTTCTGGATATCTCCTTGCCACCATCGTTTGATTCCAAGACTTCTTCGCAACATACGAACAACCAACCAATCTCTCCATTCATTCTTCCACCAGATTTTGATCATCGGTCAATGGTCAATTATTAATTTATGACCGCTAAATCGCTCAAGGACATAGAGTCGGTGGACGAGTGGGTAAAATCCTCGATTCCCGACAGCCATGAACCGGGATCAACATTGAACACTTTGTTTTAATATGTGAATATTTTACACAAGCGAAACCGCTGAGAGGGTTCACTACTGATGAGCCAAGCCCTCTCATTCATTAAATCATTTCATTGCAGTAAGGTCTGTAGAGATTTAAAAAAGAAACGCATTGCCAGTAAAAATTTATTTGTGTAAAATTTTAACGATAGAGGGCAATAAAATTTAATTTACTAATATGTGAATAACCTTCACACATATTATTCATTGTTGCAAATATCATAAAATAGGTTTATCTTTTTGAGTGGTACCTAATAAAGTGACATTGGAACAAGAACAAGGAATTATGTTCGTGCGTTCATAAGTGAATTCTCTGAATATCAATCAATCCAGACTTGTAATTTTATCTGCATATTATCCTGAGAACTACAGAAAAAAATTGTGGGAAAAAAGGGTAAAGGATAAAATTCGAATTTACATAGTTTATAGGAAATATGTACATATAGAGCTTTAATTTGAGATATTTTTCTGTATTTAAGTCGATATTTGCTTAAACTATAGTTTTGAGACCATAAACTATCAAATATTGGTAGAGAGATATTTATAACCCAGGTGACTGGAGCGCAGAACGCCAACTACCTGGGAAATATTTGTAAAGTGTAAAGAATCTATCTTGGTTCATCTGTTGATACTAGCATAATACTAGCAAAATATTTATTACTTCATGTAAAGATATATTTACAATTTTTAATTCATTATATTTTGTTACTTTTTCAATGTGGAAGGATGGTCTAAACCGTTGGTTTTCGACCGCTACGACCCGGGTTCGATTCCCGCATTGTGCACTTTTTATCTGATTTAAAAAAATAATAATGCTCCAATGGCTCCCGATTCTTGAAAAAGTCCAACCCCACCAGCGAATGCAAGTAACCAAAACGGGGCTCTGGCACATTTTTAAGTGCAAAGTTGAACTGCTTTTCACATGTGTAGACATGTGGTGCACTTACTGTAAAAGGAGTCGCCTACTTTTTCAATATGCCAAAGCCCCGTTTAGTTACTTGCACTCGCTGGTGGGGTTGGACTTTTGAAAGAATCGGGGGCTATTGGAGCATTTTTTTTTTTAATCAGAAAAAAAGTGCACAATGCGGGAATCGAACCCGGTTCGTAGCGGTCGAAAACCAACGGTTTAGACCATCCTTCCACCGACTCCCACATTGAAAAAGTAACAAAATATAATGAATTAAAAATTGTAAATCTCTCTTTACATGAAATAATAATTACTGTAAAAGCAGTCGCCTACTTTTTCAATGTGCCGTAAGGCCAGTAGAAATTGATTATTTTTGAAAAGAATCATATTCGTCTATAATAGTTTGGAATATTTACATATACTGATTGAAACTATTTTAGAAAATTATATTGGGATGGGTCATCAGTAGTGAACCCTCCCAGCGGTTTCGCCAGTTCTACCACACCGTTCTAATATTGCATTGATATCTGTTTTGATTATATATCCGGTATTTAAAAATATATTTTGAGGAACTATGTGGAATCGTAGACAATTCCTAAATATATGTAGTTTAGGTATTAATTCCTTAGAGCTAGTTATTGTTGTTGTTTCCAATGAAGAGCCTCAGATGTCTCCATACATCTCTATCACAACAATGTTCTCTATCTTGGGTATGTAAAGCTGCTGCTCTGGGTCCATGTCAATTTTCTGTTGTTGTGTCTAATGAAGAGCCTAAGATGTCTCCATACATCTCTATCACAGCAATGTTCTCTATCTTGGGTATGTAAAGCTGCTGCTCTGGGTCCATGTCAATTTTCTGTTGTTGTTTCCAATGAAGAGCCTCAGATGTCTCCATACATCTCTATCACAGCAATGTTCTCTATCTTGGGTATGTAAAGCTGCTGCTCTGGGTCCATGTCAATTTTCTGTTGTTGTGTCTAATGAAGAGCCTAAGATGTCTCCATGCATCTCTATCACAGCAATGTCCACTATCTTGGGTGCGTAAAGCTGCTTTTCTGGGTCCATGTCAATTTTCTGTTGTTGTTATGTCAATGAAGAGCCTCAGATGTCTCCATGCATCTCTATCACAGCAGCAGCAATGTCCACTATCTTGGGTGTGTAAAGCTGCTATTCTGGGTCCATATCAATTTTCTGCAATGTTGCGGCCATTGCTGGGCATGAGAATATGTGGGTAGGTCTTAGTTCCACACCAGGACAATTGTCCTGTAGGTTCTTGTGCCATCTGGATGTATTGTCATTCCTTTCTCCCCCAGCTAGTTATTCAAAGACTATTTAGAATTTTTGTAAATATACAATTGGGAGGTGTTAATATTTTCTATCTTTATAAATTTGTGTTCAAATTATTAATTGTGAATATATTTGCATAAGTATTATGGATGAAATTGGTATGTAAATGAGTTATGAAGATTTATGTTTGTGTACTGGATTTTCTCTCTTCTTTCTCATCCCCATTCAATCATATAAAAGTGTCAGGTCTGTGGGTTTATGAGAGTGTCTGTGCTGAGGATGTGTAGAGCTCATCACTGGATGAGGCGATACAGTTTGTACATAATGTCTAGCTGTGTAATAAGTTGTATTTATTTACTAATAAATATACAGTTAAGCCTGTCTATAGCACCCCCTCTTGGGACTCACCAAAATAGGGTGCTATAGAGAGGGGGTGCTATAGACAGGTTACTTTTAATGTAAATCGCATCGTACTACGTATTTAAAATCGGGCTCTATAGAGAGGGATGCGCTATTTAGAGGGGACGCTATAGACAGGTTTAACTGTATATGAAAAAATAAGTACAGGTATAAGTTTATTGTGCTATAAATTGATAAAGAAAGAGCAAAATCCCTCGAAATGTATTGAGAAAAATTGCTTTTCTTTCACAGATCCAAATACGCCTTTTTTATTATATTAGGACCCCGAAGAAAAGCTTTTTTAGGGTTGAAAGCTCATCCAAGTTCTATCGTTATAAGGAAACGGGTGTATAAGGTTTTAAATTCAAATTTTTAATGTTGTATTGAATTTTTTTACTTCTTTGTTTTTTATCTTCTATTTGCTTATCACCCGCACACAGCCTTTATTAAGACACCAGTCAGATTCTCCTCTCTCATTGCCGGTATACAACGATATCCTCACAATGATCAATCACCATCATGTAGTGGAGAAGAAAACGATGAATCCAAGTTCTTTTTTCTGTTTACTGCTTTATAAAAGTTATATAGGGACAGAGCAACCATTCGACTTGATATGGCGCTGGTTAAAATACTTTGTACTGAGGTAAGTTGGCTGACGTTTGAGAAGAACATCTCTCTTTCTTCGTTAATATACTGGCACTTAAAGATGTAATGAGATATTTCAATTTCTATTTTTTCTTTGCAAAGATATGGCATACTGTATCACCCTCACTGAAGATTTTGGTTTTCCTAAAGAAAGGAATGGAGTATTCGCTATTATTTATTTGCACATCAATATCGGGTTGTTCGGAACGTACTTACCATCGGCTGATTGTCGTCTGCTATCCAGGGGGCACTGTCGTCAACTGCTTGTCACCCAACCTCCACCCGACACCTAGCGGCGACCGTCGTTGTGTCGTTTGGTTGCCCTCCTTTAATTTGTCACGCCGTGTTTACCCTCTAATTTGCATATTTCTAATCTAATTTTTCTCTTCTTTTGTTTGCCCAAATCTTTCTCTTCTTTAATAATTTGATGGGTTTAATTATAAAGTATATTTACATATAGTTTTGGTAATACATTGACTTTCTTGTACTTTTTATTCATATTCTTTTGTTCTTCTGCTTCGTATTTTTTCTTTCTTCTGTGATTATTTTTTATTTGTTTATGTTTTTTCCTCCCTTTTTTCTTCTTCTTTCTTTTGTTTTCTTTTTGTTTGTTGTTCATGTTATTCTTATATATTATTTCTTATTTTTGTATATTCCTTCGCGTTTTGATCTTTGTACGGCGTATAACTATGATAAAATACAAAAATAAGAACATTAAGCCTCCAGGAAAAAGTTTTTAAAAGAAGGCTTAATGTCCTTATTTTAAAAATAAAAAAGGCATATCCTGACCAGGAGCACATGTGCTTTACAGAAGGCAGAGCGCCATCTGATGGAACAGAAATCAACTAAACATTGATTTAGCCTCTTCCCTGATATTTGACCAACCCAATTTCTTAATAAATCAAGAAAAGCCTTCCACGAACGCGTTTCGCGCTTTTGGCGCTCGTCAGCGTGGAGCGTTCTTATTTTAATATTGGTTCAAGTGACTATTTTATCGAATTATGATGATATTCATTTAAAATATTGTTTGTTTCCTAAATAAATAATGCAAATTTTACATTTCGCCTATTGCACTTACATATGTGCCAGAACTCCCGTTTGGTTATTTTGCACTTACTGGTAGGGTTGGACTTTTGCATGAAACTTGGAATCATTTTGTATTCTAGTCTGAAGAAGATAATACACACACACACAAAAGCCTTTATTAGGGACATGCCCCATACAGATTCTCCCAATTGGGTAAGGTAATAAACATCTTGTATTATTTATATAGGTAGTAAGATAGAAATTGAACTGACTTTACTCTTCGTCTCAAAGTCATTCAATTGTTGTCTGGTCCTTACATAATGATGATCTAAAAAATTTATAGTAAGCTATTGCCTTAGATTTGTTTGCTGATATTTTGGAAAGCAATACGTAGTGTGAAATGTTGGTACATTTAATTTGTTGATATAGGGCCTTCCTTTCTTCATCAAGGGCTGTACAATTAAGCAGGTAATGGGGGAGTTCTTCAGTAAATTCCTTGTCACATAGTGTACATATTAGGTTAAGATGATAACAATACACTGTTCTAGAACATCACGTATATATAAGTGACTTATTATAAGTGCAAAATATGACAAAGAATTATAAAAATAACGCTGTTTTCTTTCTTGAAAACTGCCAACCTCATGGGCCTAAAAACATAAGTACAATCTAGCCTTTTGTTTTATTGCCGCATCGATGATCTTTTGATTAAAATCTTGTTTACACTAAAGGAACACGTTTCTTTTACACTCATGGACAAAACTTGAAAGTCTTTGATGTCGCGGGTTAACTTTTTTTAAGGAGACAGAAGATGTATATAGTTGTTTATTTGTTTTGCATAATATTTCATTTATAAATTAATCTCATAATTTAGTATGTGAAAATAAAAATATTGGACTGGTGACCAAAACAAACTGTAAATAGATGGCTTAATGTTATGTAGTTATGATATATAATTAATTGTGATGGTTATGTCATTTTGATTTTCATTGAATAAAATATAAATATTTTAAATGTGTTTTAAACTTTAATAACAAGCACAAAACAACAGAGTCAAAATTTAGTTCACACATCTCGTGTGTCTTCAATAAAGGTCATTGTGTATCAAATATATTTCTGAGTGTATTGTCTGAATCCTGATATATTTGCTAAAAGGTACAGCTTCCTTAAGTTTTGTCCATGATTGTATATATAATCTTTTGATTATTTCCCAATGGGTATCTTTTTTATTTGAAATACACAATATTTCAAGCTAAAAAATCTTTGTAAATAGTCTTACATCTCAAAGTAAAATTGACTATTTCCAAACTAGGGCTGTTTATATGTATAGCGTGTAGCGTAGGTATTGACAGTTTAAATGTAGAAGATTGATTTTCGCTTGAAAGCTTCCATTTCAAATCAAAAAGGATACTCATTATGAGAATATCTTTTATAATTCTTATTTCCATACACAATTTACAACAACAACAACAAAAAGCCTTTATTTAGGGTCACTGATCCTATACAGGATTCACCAGAGGTATGCATAAGAACAAAGCAGTGAGACAAAGGAAATAACGATATAGACAAAAGAAAAAAAAAACAAGAAAGAGAAAGAGGGAAGCAAGAAAAACAACACAAAGAGTAGCAGTAAGAAAGTGAGGAGTGAGGCCATACACAATTTACCTTACTTCTTGAAAATAAAGATACTTCGCCTAGTAAATAAAAATAAAAAGATTTACTGGCGAAATTATCTTTATTTTCAAGAACTATGAATGGCGGCCAGGCAGCATCTATATTTACGACAATTTACCTTAAACCTTTTGATTCGTTTATATAGAGCAGTGTCGGGCAACCGGTGTGCCGTGGCACACTGGTGTGCCGCGAAGAATTCTAGGTGTGCCGCGAACATTTTTGTAGGTATTTAGAACTTTTGGTTAAATTTAAAAATAATGTTTCAAAAAATATTTTTTATAATTTTTATTCAATTTTAATAATTTTTTCAAAAATTTTCATATAAAAAATGAAATTAAAAAAAAGCAAATTTCATTTTATATAAAACTTATTTTGGTATTATAATTACAACAGTTTGCATAATTTTATATTTCATATAACGTATGTACATAATCTTGACGTACATAACTGGCACGTGCCATTATTAAAAAATAAAAATGCAAATAGGTACGTACCTATTTAAAATCATAAGTTAAAAAAAAACAATCCGCGAAAACAACTTTATTTAATAAAGTTGAATACATACTGCGGGAAAATACCTAATTTTTAAAATAATATGTCCAAACTTAACCGTCATTTACAATCTTTGTCACAGCTGTTTATTAATAGAGACTCAAAGCTACAAAGCTTAAAAAAAAAAGAAAACAAAAAAAAAATATAAATTAATTTAAAAAATTTATTCGGAGTTTTCGTCAAAGTATTGCTGTAGTAATTCTTCTTTTTTTTTTTGCATGTTGTAAAACACACACACATTCACACAATAAGTTTTGTACACCGTAAAATCTGTTGGTTAAAAAAGGAAAAAAAATATTTTTGTTACGAAATTCTCACAGGTGCGCCGCGAAAAAAAGAAATTAAGCTTAGTGCGCCACAACTCGAAAAAGGTTGCCCGACACTGATATAGAGAGAGATTTGAGAGCTCTAGTATTCAAATTACACCTATCCCCCGATTTACACGGTACTTATTTTACACGTTTTCGCTTTTACACGGTTTTCCAAATAAGTTTTTTGTTGATGTTGTTGTTTTTATCGCACTATACTAAATGCTACTGTGATTGAACACATGCGCTGTGTACACATCTCACGAGGAATCCCGAGCTTATTAACCTGTCAATGCATTTTATTTTTATTTCTGTGTACACCTATCCCCCGATTTACACGTTTTTCTCAGGAACGTATCTACCGTGTAAATCGGGGGATAGGTGTACCTCTTATCTTCGCCCAGTTTATGTCTCGAAGAAGAATCAACAATGGGAAATAACTGATGCATCTAAATGCTCAGTTTGCAAAGACCTTGCTCGTGAGGATCACTGGTACTGTCACCATATGTGACAGAGTTTCAAGGACAATGACACGTTAATGGTAGGGCGTTGTCCTAGGTGTCTGTATGTTTGGAGCATTGCCCTTTCACCAACAGATGATTATTCATCCTTTTTATGATGATAATAGAATACTTGTGTTCCTCTATTGATTGCATCACTCTCTGATGACTCCGTGGTATTGTCAGATTTAGGAAAATAGTTTCGATGTGTGTTGTGTTATTTGTTCAAATATAACTATGTTAGCATAGGTTGTGGAGATGTGTTCGACGCTAAATTTTGTATATTACTTATTTAATCATTTGAATATAAAGCATAAGTCTGTCTAGACAGGTTTGTGTGCCTTGTGTTTGTCATTTAAGTCGACGAGCTGTTATAGAAGCAAAAGAAAAGATCATAATTTCTACAACCAGCATTCGGAGACTCTTTAGGCAAGCTGGGAACATCACAAGTCACTATGGTTCTTCACTTTCACGAACTAGACAAGGCCAACAAAGGCTGCGGTCATTGTGTTCGACGTTAAAAATGTATCTATAACTTCTTTAATCATTTGAACATAGCGCTTAAATCTGTCTAGACAAGTTTATGTATATTGTGTTTGAACTTTAAGTCGAAGAACTGTTCTAGAATCGGGAAAAGTTCGATAATTTCTACAACCAGCACTCGGAGACTCTTCTGGTGAGCTGGGGACATCTCAAGTCATCTTCACGAACTAGGCAAGGCCAACAGAATCTGCTGCTTTTTACCTACCGAATTGATACCAGCACAGGCAAACCGCCAGTGGAAATGTGCAAGAAACTGCTACTCAATCTGCAATATTTACATTTCACAAAGATAATTGTTAGTTGCGATGAAAAGTGTGATTTTTTATTGTAATCCTAACACCCAAAAGTTATGGTTGAGCCTGGGTTAACCTCCTGAACCTTTGTAAATTCGAAAGATAGAAATCTCTGAAATGTAAACAATAATAAAAAAAAATTACCTCCGAGGATAAGTTTCTAGCTTTATTTGTATATTCATCTCAAGCTTTCGGGTATTAAAAAAACCCTTCTACAGTAGTATATGAAAAGAAAACACCTGTTTTTAAACACACACATGGGCGCTTTGAACATGAGTCGATGCTATTCGTCTGATGGAAGTTTAAAGGAATAACATACCAAGGTTCATTCTAAATGGTCGAACCATCAGCACCCATCTATATTCTTAACAACTGAAGCGGTTACTGTTTTGAATCAGATTTACCCATCTTTGCTGAACAGAAAACGCATTTTTCTCTCTACAACCGGATAACTTCAGACCACAAACTGCTCGAATACATTAATGAATAAAGTAACAAAAAAATGTTGAGAAAAACATCATGTTCACTCTCTGTATTAGGCTGATTGTCTTACACACTGGCATTTATTACGATATAAAGAGTAAGAGGATGTTTAGGGAAACTCTGAACGTAAGCTTTTAATACAACTTTAGAGATACACTCATTGACAATACTTAAGGAAGTTTTACCTTTTAGCATGTATATCAGGATTCAGATAATACACTCATGAATAAAACTTAAGATAGTTGTACCTTTTAGCATGTATATCGGGATTCAGATAATACACTCATGGACAAAACATAAGGAAGTTGTACCTTTTAGCATTTATATCAGGATTCAGACAATACACTAATGGACAAAACTTAAGGAAGTTGTACCTTTTAGCATGTATATCAGGATTCAGACAATACACTCATGGACAAAACTTAAGGAAGTTGTACCTTTTAGCATGTATATCAGGATTCAGACAATAACTCTGAAAGATATTACAGTAACCTTTATTGAAGACACACTAGATAACCAAGTATGAATAAAATTGCCTCTGTCTCCTTCAAAAAAAAAAAAGTAAGAGACGACCGGCGACATAAAAGAGATTTTCCACTTCCGTAAGTTTTGTCCATGAGTGTGTATACCGAAATTAATGCTTAAACGCAGACACAAATCGAGCAAGATTCTTGTACAAAATATCAAAACAAGCTGGTTAGTCAACTTGTTAACCCTATATATATATATGTGTAATGAATCCCAAAATGGAAATCTGAAAGAAGATCTAGGCGCATTCTTCAAATGCCACAAAAGCTTTTACCGTAACCAATCTCTCTTTCTTCATATTTGGTTTCAGTTCAAACTTCTAAGATGTCCTTGGACCATAATTCTTGACCAGGATATTCATAAGTCAATATATGGTAAGGTTTTTTTGTTGTTGAGTAGTGAATGAGCAAATATTGTGGAACAGTACTCGACGCAAAATGTCCATAGTTTTTACAAACATATTATCAACAGTTACTCTAAATCTTAATTTCCCAATTAAGATTGTACAGCCCTTGATGCAGAGAGGAAGGCCCTATATCAACAAATTAAATGTACCAACATTTCACCCTACGTATTGCTTCCAAAATATCAGCAAACAAATCTAAGGCAATAGCTTACTATAATTTTTTTTATATTATCATTATGTATGGACCAGTCAACAAGTGAATGACTTTGAGACGAAGAGTAAAGCTAGTTCAATTTCCCAATTAAGAATCTGTTGTGTATTTAAAATTACCTCGTCGTTCTTTAAGCAAATTATTCCAACTCACCTTTATGCTTCTATTCTTGTATTCATTTAGACAACATTCCCTAGGATTAATAAATTATTTATTTCAGTATTACATTTAATACAGCAGTTAATAATAAACAACTTAATTATATAAAAAGTTTAACAAAAGAAAAACGCGGTCATATGTTTACCGCAAGCCAGAAAACTATATAAATATCAGGAGATGATTATAAATCAAATAATTATATTTGACCGGTCAATATTCAAAATTAAATATAATATCGACTAGTCATACGAAATATACATCAGAATCAAAATAACAGAATATATCAGCAGAACAGAGAGAAATGGTTTAACGAGCTACTAAGCAAAATGTATGATTTATATACGAGCCCAGATCAATAAAACAGACTATGTAATCATTATAGCGGTTTGATAGATCAAATTAACGTAAACCGTTGGAAGGATTCACCATTGCTTAGACCGGAGGAGCAGAGGACCCGCTCATCGCCTGGGAAAGAAGGCTCACTCGGCGGGGCACATCCCCCGCATGATCATATATATTTTAGTTTTATTCCCATTTTTAATGTAAATTATTGACAAGAAGTAAATAAAATTTGTTTCAATTGTCATTGCTTAGCCAAACTCTTCTTAGCACACATTTTGCATATCAATGCTGTACATACGAAATTTACGTTTTCAATATTTCTCTTTATTTATTTTTGTAAATTCTATATTTTTTCTCTCGTATGCAAAAATATCTTATTAAAATTCATCTCGTCTTATGTTTAGTTATTGTAAAAAGCCTGTAGAAGGACGTCCGAAAGCTTGCTAATAAAATTCGCACAAGATATTCCTCTTCTATCTCCGTTTTATTTTTCTATATATAAATAGTACTGGGATATATCTGGTGGATAAATTAATAAAAAAGGTATTTACAATACAATATAATGCGACTTGAGATTGTAAAACGACATTTGAAAATTATATCAACGAAAAATCAAAATTTATTTTTTAAGGAGAAATAATGATTATTTCTAACCTTAGGATTTCCCATCCCTGGACACTTTTATTTTTCCGTTTATCATTACTCTTCATAATTCATCCTTTCATACCTCATTCCTACGGTTAGAAATAATAATTATTTCTCCTTAAAAAATAAAATTTGATTTTTCGTTGAAAAGAAACACTTGCGATATAATTTTCAAATGTCGTTTTACAAAAAGGTATTTATTGATCGTGCAACTAAAGGTTTTTAATACCTTGCGCCATCTATCTGGATAAATATTAACTAATTGTTGATTTTTATTATTATTCCATAATTGGCAAAATATCATATCTGTGGTTAGATTCTCTTGATTAATCAATAAATTGTATTTACCCAATTCTGGAATAATTAAAAATCAATAATTAGTTGATATTTATTCCTACAGATGGCGCACGCCATCAGTAACTTTTAGTTACACCACCAAAAGATACCTTTTTTTTTTTTACTATATGGTGTCAAAGTTTCATCCAAATAGGACATATATATTGTGGAAATGTATGCGGAACAAATACAAATATACATATCTCATTTATTTACATATATTGATTGTTTCCATGTGTTTTATTAAATCTTCTGCCATGTGTGCAGCAGCCGTTGACCTTCCGGAACAGAAGCAGAGGGGACGGTGGCTACAAATAAATGTGATTTTAAAAAAATCAATAAAAGTGTTTTTGTGGTGCAGCTCAAAATACTTGTGTTGTGTTGCCCTCTTTTTTTTTTTTTTTTTAATCTCTCACACACTTGATGCACACATTTGAATGACCTCTCTTAGAGATCAATTATAAAAACACTAGACGAATGGCCCGGGCAACGCCCGGGTTTTACCCGAGTGCGAATATATTTTAAAAACGTTGTCTTGGGTGGTCGCTATAGACAGGGTGGTCTGTATAGACAGGTGTATGTATCACACAGCTGATAACAGGGTTGTCTAGAGTGGCCGCTATAGACAGGGTGGTCTGTATAGACAGGTGTATGTATCACACTGCTGATAACAGGGTTGCCTAAGGTGACCGCTATAGACAGGGTGGTCTGTATAGACAGGTGAATGTAACACACTGATGATAACAGGGTTGCCTAAAGTGACCGCTATAGACAGGGTGGACTGTATAGACAGGTGGATGTATCACACAGCTGATAACAGGGTTGTCTAGAGTGGCCGCTATAGACAGGTGTATGTATCACACAGCTGATAACAGGGTTATCTAGAATGGCCGCTATATACAGGGTGGTCTGTAAAGACAGGTGGATGTATCACACAGCTGATAACAGGGTTGTCTAGAGTGGTCGCTATAGGCAGGGTGGTCAGTGGTCGCTATAGACAGGGTGATCTGTATAGACAGGTGGATGTAACACACTGCTGATAACAGGGTTGTCTAGAATGGCCGCTATAGACAGGTGTATGTATCACACAGCTGATAACAGGGTTGTCTAGAGGGGGGCAGGGAGGACACATGTTCGCCGGCAGCCAATGGGCGCGCATTCTATCCGTGAGCTTCAGACAGAATAAGGCAATTATATACACTGCGTGACATTGAAAATGGAACACCAAGAAATAGTGGCCAGAAAATTATGCAAATTTCAGGGTAGACGCGCCTAACCGAGTTATGCAAATGATGTAAAATGCGCAGCTCTCGTGCGCACATGGAGTAAGATATAAGGGAAGGAACTTGCAGAAAGGACAGTATTCGTGTCGTTATTTCTTCAAGGAATATCATTGTAGAAATTTTGTTCTTGTGTCAAAAGACACGTGTAATAACAGAGAATGCCAGGTCATCGTAAACGGAGGCAGTTCAAGCAGACAGACGCTTTTACGAGGGGCATGGTGATCGGACTGAAAAGGGCAGATTGGTCCATACGTCAAATCGCAGCTGATACACACCTTGGTGCGTCCACGGTGCACCGACTGTGGAGAAGATGGTTGGACAAGGAAATGTAGCAATTTATAGGAATGTCGGTGCAACCAGAGTGACGTCAGCACGTGTGGATCGGCGTATCCTTCGACAAGCAGTGGCGGCCCCACAAGCCACTTGTACCGCCATCCTGCAACATGTGCAAGACACCCTAGATCATTCCATCTCGACCAGAACCATTTCCCGTCGATTGGTTGCTAATGGCTTGCACTCATGCCGTCCGCTAAGAAGACTGCCATTGACCCCACCGAATAGGCGCCAACGTTTGGAATGGTGCCGGGCTAGATCGACGTGGATGACGGAATGGCACAGGGTCGTGTTCTCAGATGAGTCATGTTTCTGCTTGTCCAGTGATAGTCGCCGTGTACGCGTGTGGCGTCGACGTGGAGAAAGGTCCAATCCGGCAGCAATTGTGGAACGCCCCACCGTGCGACAACGTGGAATCATGGTTTGGGGCGCAATCGCGTATGATTCCAGGTCACCTTTACTTCGTATTCAGGGCACTATGACGGCCCAACGATACGTTGATGATGTGCTGCGACCGGTGACACTCCCCTACCTTCAGGGGGTACCCAATGCCCTTTATCAGCAGGATAACGCCCGACCGCACACTGCTCGCATTAGCCAACAAGCTCTGCAAGATGTACAGATGCTTCCCTGGCCACCGTACTCTCCTGATCTCTCACCAATCGAGCACGTCTGGGACATCATTGGACGCCGTTTGCATGCCTTGCCACAGCCGCGTTCAGAAGACGAACTGTGGCAAATGGTTGAGAGGGAATGGAGAGCCATCCCTCAGGACGCCATCCGTACTCTGATTGACTCTCTACCTAGACGTGTTGCTGCGTGCATCGCCGTCCGCGGTGGTCCTACTTGCTACTAAGCCGACGCCGTTCTCGCTCTGTATTATGACTATCATTTTGAAATAAAGATCACTTATTGTTCGTCCCTGTCTCTCTCTGTCTGCCGAGTTTCATCACTTTCTGGCCACTATTTCTTGGTGTTCCATTTTCAATGTCACGCAGTGTATATAGATAGAGGAAAATAAAATTCGAAAATATTTTGTAATTTTCGATAAGAGCTTCTTTTGTTTTCTTTAGGATATAAAAACAAAAGAAATGTATAAAAATAATCTTCTTCTTCTTTCTTATCTCCACTCAATCATATTAGGGTATCAAGCTTCTAGAGTTTGAGACTTGACAACCATCATGACTGGGTGAAGTAGAATACGTCTGCCTTTGTCATTAAGACTGGGAGCACAACTCAGTGGCAGGCCGACTTAGCTCCAAAAGAAATGGCCGCCTCTGACATGAGGAACAGACGCCAGTACCCTTTAAGGGCTCCTAATCCAGGGATACAGGATGAGCAGTGTTTGTACTCCATGTTAGGAGCGGCTGCACATGGTGTCTGTTCCTCATGTCAGAGGCGGCCATTTCTTTTGGAGCTAAGTCGGCCTACCACTGAGTAGTGCTCCCAGTCTTAATGACAAAGGCAGACGTATTCTACTTCACCCAGTGTGGAGATAAAAAATAAGAATAAGAGACTTTTGATCTTATACACACTCTGTGGGAACAATTAATTAATATATATACAACATATATCCCTATAGACAGTCCGCATGAGATCATTATGCTCGAATGCTTATATATTCATCTCCAACACAAAGATACGCTTCCCTCACAAACCTACTGTCTCTTTTCTATTTCAAAATAAGATTTATATTGGAACTAATATAAAACAATAACGCGCCATCTGTATATATCAAATGAACACATTAAGACACGAATATTTCTTTCACAAATAAATCAAATTTCTACTGTCCTTACTGCATTGGAAATATATTGGGAAGGCTTGGTTCTTCAGTGGTGAACCCTTCCAGCGGTTTCACCAATATAATCTACCAGACTGCTTCTTTTTTGAGCTCTACTACACTGAAGGGTGAAATATTAGAAATTGTTTTTAGGCCCTCCCACAATATTTTTTCAATGCAGTAAGGACAGTAGAAATTTGATTTATTTGTGAAAGAAACATTTGTGTCTTAATGTCTTCATTTGTTATAAAACAATAACGCGCCATTTTAATATATCAAATGAAAACATTAAGACGCGAATGTTTCTTTAACACATAAATAAAATTTCTCTAGTGTCCTTACTGCGAGGAAAAAATATTGGGATGGCATAAATACAATTTCTGAGATTCTACTCTCCAGTGTTGCACATATAAGCAGAATGATCCAATACAGTATTAGAGCTTTAAAGAAGCGTTCTGATAGATTAAATTGGATTGCCTACGGCCATACCACATTGAAAACACCGGTTCTCGTCCGATCACCGAAGTTAAGCAATGTCGGGCCCGGTCAGTACTTGGGAGGGTGACCACCTGGGAACACCGGGTGCTGTAGGCTATTACCTTTTGTAAGTGCAAAGTCTAACTGCTTTTCACATGTGTAGACATGTGGTGTACTTACAGTAAAAGCAGTCGCCTACCTCTACCCACCATGATTATCATGGCCTGTACCACGTGTACTAGGGATAAGCAAAAAAAAAAATTGGTGAAGCCGCTGGAAAGGTTCACAACTGATGAGCCAAGCCCTCCTAATAATTTTTTCAATGAAGTAAGGACAGTAGAAATTTGATTTATGTATGTAAGAAACATTTGCGTCTTAATATCTTCATTTGTTATATTGGAACTGTTATGGGTATATTAATAACATTCACAAAGAACTAGCTACCCAAAGGAATGGGAATGCTCTTGTTTACATGATATTTTCTCTATGTAATGTTCAATGACGATACTTGAACATACTATGATCATTGTGTATCAAATATCTTTCAAAATTATTGTCTCAATCCCGATATATATGCTAAGAGGTACAACTTCCTTAAATTTTGTCCATAAGTGGATATATAGAGATAATATCAAAGTTTATTTTTCACCAGTTCGTAAACCTTTGTTTCTCTTGAATGAATGGTCACCATTTTTGCATATGTTGCGTTCCCTGGTTTGGATAGATGACAAGGGAGGATACACGATGTGACTTATTAAAGTTTCCTTACTTAAGTATATATATATATATAGCAATTTAGGCCAACAACCCCATGTATATAACCCGCAGCAAGACCTTAATGTTGTATAATAGAAGCACAGCTGTCAATGATACACTATCGACATATGTCTTTACATCATCACATGTAATGCAATTTGTGCAAACAGGATAAATAAAGAAAAAAAAACGGGGGAAACTCTGTAATTGATTAAGAGTTTGAGTTAAAGCAGGGATCGAGCATATAATATTATCAGGACAAAGGTCTAAAGATGGAATAACGCACTGAAACACATAAAAGTACAAACATCACTAAAACCTGACAGATAATTACCCTCAAAGTAGCCCTAATAAAGTCGTAATTTTGCAACTGTTGCTGTGTCAATATATCACAGCAAAGATATAGTACACAACTCTATTTCAACAGAGTCGGTTGTTCTATAATTTGTACACTTTGTGAAATTAAGGTGTGGGGGGTAGTACCATAAAGCAAAAGGAATGAAATATGTATGAGAGGAAACAAGAAAATTTCTCTAGATATTTATTTAAATAAATTAAAATTTGGGAACATGTCTATACTGGCGAGATATGCTATTTACATAGTAAAATTTTAGATAGAGGTGACCTGAAGTTACTTTATAGCCCTTTAGGGCCCATGCGAAATCTAGGTTGGTTACTACACAAAAAAGGGGGGGGGGCGCTAAGTCATAATGACAAATGGCTTACCTTTTCTCGAAAGTGCCGGCAAAGGTCTGGTCTCCCGTCTGAAAACTGTCCTCTCACTGAGCGACTCCGATTCCTCTGCCTTTTAGCCAAGAAACCCTCTTTTATTTATGTCTCTCTCCGTTTTCATTCGCTGAAAGAAACACCAATCAAAATGGCCAACGGCTCCAGTATACAATTTCATCGACGCCCCAGGCCTCTCCCATCAAAATAGAACATATAGTATTACCAAAACAAAAAAAAATCTAAAGAGAGAAACAGCCACGGCCCTAGTGTAAAATTTCAGACGCCAGGCCCCCCCTCCACATGGATTGAAATACTATCCTCCCTTTTTCTCGGGACGGTATATATATATCGCCCCCCCTCCGTCTTAGCTAAAAATCGACACAGGCCCCTTTTCACTTGAACTGTAATATAACGCTTTCCTTTCTCGGGAAGGATATTTTATAAGGTTCAGTCCTTTAGAGATCTTCCTTCTCCATTTTTTTTTTCTGGTCACATTTACCTAAATTTTTGGTGAGGGGAATATATGTACATATGAAACAACAGCTTCCAGCGCGGATGTCTCTGGATGTTACTGGTGTCTTCTTCACCAGGCATCAGCTTTCGGCATGGAAGTCTGGTGTCATCAATTGTCTAGGTTTCTGGGCAAAAAGTGGTCTGTAAGTCTATGTGGGAGGGAAGCCATGTATCCATTTGATTTGATTATACATACGCCTTCTGTTGGGGTATGGTTACAAAAACGTGCCCCAACAATCCTCCCCCTGCCAAGTAATGGACAAATGCGTTTGTGCTACTCATTATTCATCTGCCTTTCATCAGTTACTATGAAGGCAGGCCCATTTCTAGCAAAATGCATTTTCCATTACTAGGTGAAGCCAGATGTACCGAAACCTATAGGGAAGATAAGGCTAGTCAAAATGATGGTATGCCATTCTAGATGTTTATTATTCCGAACATTAGTGGGCATTGCGCATCCTGGCAAAGGGGTTTTTATGTGTTATTATTCTGTCAGCACACTGTTATCAACATAGGTTATGGGGGACAGTCATATCATATGTATGGAAGTAAGCAAGGTCATCTGTCTTACCATTCATGGGTATATATACCACCCTTCCACTTTCTTCTTTGGCCTTGAGGAGTAGGCCTTCCTTGTGGTAGGTCCTCTCAACCCCATCCTTGCCTCTGGTGTGCTGGTTTCATTGCTACCTTCTTTCTGCTAACAATACAGTTAGAACATTTCCCTATTACATATTATATATAAAAAAATTGGGCGCCAAGAAGTCGTTTAGAAATAACTGACTAGTCCAACTCCTAAAACATGCCAGCATCTTTATTTAAGTACCAATCAAGACATTCGTGTGGTATAGTTATACATATACAATCAAGGAAAGGATAATTATAGTTAGCTGAAAGAAATATCTTGGTATATAATAATTAGCCTATGACATGATGACTTTTGCTAAATTAAAAAAATTACAGAAACAAATTGTGAAAGTAATTATTAAATAAGGCACGAAATATGTAATGATAAAATGAATCCTTCCATGTTATATGATGGGTATAATATATATATTGAAGAAAACACGTATCATGCAGATAGTGATTAAATATGATAAAAATCATCCCATGATAGATGATAAAGAAAACCACTACAAAATTATATATGATGACAAAATATATATACATATACAAGTAAGGCGGATAAAAGACAATAAGGATAAAATAGATCATGCCTTGAGGGAAGAATAAGCCACGACAACATGTTAAAAAAAAATGCAACATGGCAGGTAAATATTACTAATATCATGAATATCAAAGGAAATAAATTTGTTGAAATGAATAGTATATGATTATAATATAATATAAATGATATAAAATAATAACCTATTCAATAAGAAAATGAAAACACCTTATATATATTTGTGCGCTGAAGGATCAAGGTTTAGTATCTCAGTTAAGTTTTCAATCTTATTCAGTCTGGAATCACGAGTTGGTCACTGGGTAATATTCGTCTATCCCGATCCTACTGGAGGGTGTGTTTTCTCTTATGTGTTAGATTCCTCTGTTACAATACTCTCAACCCAGGTGGGTACGTCATTTAGAATCTTGGTCAAATGGAACATAGCCCAGACCTCTATTAAACTACACAGTCCATTTAAATTTAGGGTGACAACCGTATGAAGAAAGCTCTCTGTTTGACAGAGAAACTAATCAATTTCTACTATTTTGTTTGTGGCTCCGTTTACCTTGCCTCTGGGGTGTGTACAGTTCAGCTACCTCCCCCTTCCAAGAAATTCACATTACTTTCATCTACTAATATACCCTCTATTCATTGACCTGAATCCTATAAATCTACTTCTTATAAGTTTGAATTTTATCAATCTGAAATTTTGGTTCTTTTACAAATTCCTTCAGAATTCTACTCCCTGTATAACTGCTCTTAATTCTACTGTCCTCAATACAACACTTCTAAAACTTTGACTCACTGGCTTGTTCTGGCGTCTCGTTCGCGGTCATTATAGTTAATTAATACTTTAAAATCTTATCCTAACATGGAACGAGTCTAAACTCGTTGAAGGTCCTAATAATTACTTATTCTGCCTCTCGAATCGGTCTTATGCTCGAATTCATTCCAACAAAACGTATGGCAGGGCGAATCCTTTATTAGAAGAAACTTCCGCTAGCTATGGGGGATCAAACTGGTACCAAAAAAAAATTCAATAGACGGAAACTACTTCGTCTAGAATAACTGGGCAATCTCTGCCTACATGCTATTCTTACAGGACCTCCCGTCTGAAACACCCTCGCTCCAGTCACGCTAAAAGCGTCGAAACTACGGTGTCAGATCTGTTACCCAAGGTCGCGCCGTTATACCCCAGGCTATACGGCATGGCTAAAACAAATCCCCCATCCTGCATAAAATTCAATCTATACCTCTTCGTTTCCTCTTGCGAGGAGGAGTTGAGTGGGAAATTCGACTTGATCCTTGCCTTCCACTCTCTCCAAGTCTGAGGGTCGGGATAGGGATCATTTATCCACAATCCTTAGAATTCAAGCTAAACTAAGATAAAAGAAAATCAAAGGAAAATTATACCCCCTAACGAGGGACCTAACAAAAGGGAGCGAATATTTCTAACTAGATAGAGTTGTAGTTGTCCTGTGAGGCTTCCGATCCTAACAAATAAAGAAATCAAAATTTAAAAAAAATCGAACCTATTAATTCCCTACACTATTCTAATATACCTTTGGTCTAACAGTATAATTGTTTCTATCCTTGGACACATTCACTAAGATTTCCCATTCATTCAATTTCATTCGCATCTTGCACATAAACTAAAGCTAGAAACTACTATAAAAGCCAAAGCACTTCAATCGTCAATGTTAACATTTACTCTAACTATTACTAATCTCCAGGACTAAATGTGAAATCAAATAAAATAATAAAATTAAAACAAATTGGGAACTAAAGCCCTAGGTTACTCAAAAGAAAATGCCTCTGTACAAGCTCTATATATACTAATACTTTATACTCGATAAATGATTGTTAATAAAATGGTTAACAATTCTAAATAATCTGAAAGCTAACCTACCTAAAAAAAATGTAATTTCAAAAACTGCCCTTGCTTTGACACTAAGTGACTATTCACGACAATTCTATAAAGACACACACAAATTATAATGGCGAATAAAGGACCATTAAACGTGACACCTCATAAAAGCGGAATTGAGTCACTCCCCTAGCCACCGTGGGTGAAGTCACTTTCTTCCTACTTCATCTTGCGTCTGTCCCCTTTGCAGTAGTCCGACCTCAACACTCTATTGAAAGATGGATTTATAGGGTTTACGATTCACTACCCAACACTAACATTCTCAAGTGCTTTCCGAGGATCGACTACGGTCTGGGCCTACTTAACTTCTACCCCTGGCTTAGGGTCCCTATACTTCACAACTTTACTCTGAAAGATTGACCTTTCATGTCCTCATTAGAAACCTATTTCAAAGCTACTACCTGAAGGCCAGGGATTATAGGGTTTCTGAATTACCCAACACAAGCCATAGGATGCCTATTAGGTTCGTTGTTTTAGACATAGCCCCCCTCTAAGTTGTGATTTCCTACACCTTCCTTCACCTATTACTCCTGATAATAACTAAAATTTCAGATTTACACTAAATAGTTAATTCACAATGGTATACATCATTCTCATTGGTCTTTGAAACTCGGGTTTTAACAAGAAATAGTTTGTATAAAAAAAAAGGAATCCTAATGAAGTTCTACTTTAAAAAAAAAAAAGGTTTTTAAATGAAAAAAAAAAAAAAAAGGTTGAAATCTCTAAACTTCTCATTCTATCGAGCTGATTCTCCGTACACACTCCAAAATCCTAGTTAGAGGCGACAGTCTAAGCAGAATTTACACTGTGTGGGCCTTTTCACCCTTGTAGACCTGCGTAAAGTTAAACTGTTCACACTAACTCTGTCAACTTCCCCTCGTCTCATTACTTCTGAGTTCGCTCTGGTTGTCACCCCTTGTGGAACCACTACATTAACGGACCTATTAGGGAGATAAGCTGGACCTGTAAGATGAATCCAATGATCTTCATCACTGGAACCTTGACTTGAATTACCATCACTAGTTTCCTCCTCCTCTGTGGGGAAAATCCTAATTGGTATATGGTATTGTTTTAACCTATCTATATGGTATTTATCCAAATTCCCAGTTTCTAGATTCTTCAAGAGATATACAGTATCACCAGCTCTTCTTAGTACCTCATATGGACCCCCATACCTTGGCTCAAATTTGTGACGCCCCTTCGTCTCATGCATTCTCTCCACTAGGACTAAGTCCCCGTTATTGAAAGTTCTCAGCCTTTTCTCTCAGTTCTCTCTCAGTCTGCTGTCTGAAATATTCCAGATTAGTAGTGGGGATTGGAGAAGAGAATCTCATGTATTAATGGGGGCAGGGAACCGAGGGGTGAAAGATGGGTTCATGACCCAAAAGGGAAAGGAAATGGGAGAGGTACATGTTCATCCATGTGGGTGGATAGTAATCTTAGATCAATGCTCTTTCTGGGTGTATTGAAACTAACTAGCCATGATGGTAGAGGCGCTGTTCTCACTGCCTCTACTGTACATCAGAATGAACTATAATTATTACTAGTGTATTATTATTCCAGCAGCCTATGACCTTTAAACCTTTATACCTTCATATACACTCGACGGGGTAGTCACCTTGTTAAAAAAAATCTATAATGTCATAGATCAGCTAGAGGGAGAACATAACAAAATTGTGCGAATAGTCTGTTTCAACTACTGATTGTAAGCCTATTAAACTCGTTCTCTTTAGGTTGGCTCGCTCATTAATCTACAATCTACGTTCAATAGTCATATTGAGTTCACATGGATGCTAGATGTAAACTGTATCAAAATAGTGTAGTTTTCTAGTTTCCGAATTATATGACAGTTAGAAAAAAAAAACATTCTGGAAATATCTCGCACTGGCTACTATAAAAAAAAATTGAATGGGGTACAGCTCTGATCTTACAGGATACCTCATGGCTCATAGAATTGAATCGCTCATTTCTCACTAAAATATTCACACAGGGTATGGAGGTCTCCAGCGGTTCTATAGCTATTGGTCAACTAAATTAATTAATGGCAGGAATTGAAGTTAGTTTAAATGCTCATGTGCTGTTTTGTCATGCGTCTTTATGTCATCTGCAAAGGAAAGTGTCGCCTCAAAGGACCTAATTCTGGGACTAACATCCGCTGCACATTTCAGGAAGGAGTGGTCGTCCATACAATAGCAAGATATCATTTTGCTGCCAATGTACAATGTTGAGCATTTTCCATGTCGTCATTTTGTCGATCCCCAATCTTCTAGGGTGTTTCTTTAAGCATTTCTTGATGTCATTTAATGCTTCATGCGATCCCGCCCGGCATTCAATAAGTAGTATTTGATCGTACCACCTCCAGGAGACCATCCCATTGCGGCCGAATCATTTCCACCCAACTTATAACGCCGTCCATATCGCGTAATTGAAATTAGTGTAAAACTCAAAGAATAAGACCTTAATCTCTTAATTCTTTACTAATTTCAGTTGGCTCAACATAAATCTTCTCAATTATTAATTTAGTACAGTGGCGTGACATGTCACACTTCTTCTAGTTCTTTCGCAAGCTCGATTAATCCCAGTGAAAGCCAGTTCAGGCGTCAATCCCGTGCTAACCCGTCATGCATGACTTCAAATTTGGAAATTATTAGACCTGAATATTTGCAGTGGCATTTGCTTCCACTGAAAGTATTTAAGACACAAGGCTGCCTCTTATCTTGTTTAAATCACTGTCTTTACTCCCATATGCCTGTGTAAACTTTAACCATGACCTTATCAATTCTCAAAATTCTGCCTATCGAATATCCTGAGAATCAATGTTCTTCTTGTCTACGGCGGATTAACACAATAATTGTTCCCTAGAGTTATCTGCGTCGAGTGGTCAGTCTGTACTACTAATTCTCCACTCTAACTCCAGGATTCCTTTATCTACTCAGGCTGTTCAAAAATTTTCAAGACAGTTGTTCAAATCCCCAATGATAATCTGCTAAATTTCGATAATTATTGAAATTCTCATTAAACAGACTAACTACACCTTCCTGACACAGAAGTGTTCAGCATCAAGATATGGCGTACTGCCCATTTCTTCATTTGATGACTGTGTCAAATTACAGCTGGAGAAACATACTAAGCATATAACTGGTTTAAATTTCATGTAATCTCATCATGCCTTCTGCTGGCAAATATTTACTGTAAAATTCAATACTATCAAGATGGTTTTATTTGTCTTCATCCAAAAAAAAAAATGTTTCAGAAATAGAATCTTGGAAATCTCTACTAAAGACAAAAATTATACATTTGTCAATTCAGGATAACCTTCCCTTGTCAGAGTGTATACAGGATATTTAAGATCATATGCAGTTGGAGGCATCATGAAAAAAAAAAAGAGTCGGTTGCCTGACGCGTCTTTTTATGGTGATCAAACTTCTCTCTTCACGGGTACGCTAACTGGATCTTCAATTCTATTTTCACCTTAAGGCTCATATATCTGCCACTCTCCCAATCCACTATGCGTTAAAAAAATAAAATCGATTAACTATCATTCAGCATGTTAGCCCTAATCTGGATGCACAGGCTAGTATGATTTGATAGAAAGCGCTATTAAAATGAAGTTAAGATATTTGTATCCAGCAATATTTATCAGAACTCACCTCTGCTGTGAGAAATTATATCAGAGCTATGATGAAAAAAAAATGCTAAGTCATTTCAGTAGACTACTGTAAAACACTGATCACCGTTCTAAATTTGAACCATGGCAATCCAACCTCATTTCTCATACTGTATATAATAATTTGAGAAAGTAAAATAAAGAAATTGTAATCAATGGTGCTCGCAACAGAATTCAAAATGATTGAGACACAGAACATTATAAATAATGTCCAGCAAGCAGGATACCAAACCACCTTTATATTACAACATTTCCACAAAAGTATAACTATCAATAACCCAATAAACAAAACCACAAAATATCTATAGGGCGATATGTTACATTCCATACTCACAAACATCTATAACAATAGCCAACTACTTAAGAAACTCTGGCATCCAAACATATTACTGTAATTCCCCTAACATAGGCTCCACCATAAAAGTCCACTATCTAAAAATAATCCTACTATCATAAAACCCACTAACCAAAACAGAGAATAAAAGGCAATATATTCCGTAGAGTGTAACAGCTGCCAAGCCAAATACGCAGGGGAGACAGGAAGGAGAGTCAGCAATAGAATATATGAACATAGACGTAACGTTATTAATCAAGATAATAGGTCTCTAATTTTCCAATACTGCAAAGGAACAGGTCACACTTTCGCATTAGGAGAACCTAGAATACATTACAATAACATAAACAGCAAATATCAAGGCTTATAATTGATTCTCTATTATTCAGAAAACACAATAGCATTAATAGAAAATAGATTTGCCCGAAACATATAACACAATATATCCTAGTACCAGCTAATAATATCAACAATAATATAAGTAACTTATATGTAATATCCAATAACTATTATAAAACTACTTAAATAATAGAATTTCTAACCTATAAGATAATTCTTAGAATATAGCAAACAATAGTAGAATATGTGTAAATACCTTAACCAAAAAAAAAAAAAGTCTTAAGAAAACAAATAATATGCAAAACTTCCTAATGTATATATATATATATGTACATAGAATCATAATAGTTTTAGCATCAGGCGACGTTATATTTTCTTGATATATTGTATATGTTTCTCCTGTAGAAGGGCGGACAAGCTCGAAAGCTTGAGAAGACCAGAATAAAAGATACTCATCCCCATAAACGTTTTTCTTTGATATCAGAAATCAATGATAATATTAAGGTTTTGCCACAAACAATGTGAATCGTAAAAGACAGCGGCGAGAGATGCGGTATACACCGCCTCAACATAACTTTCATTGCCTGATAAAATGCCAGTGAAACGGAAAGCATAAATTAAAATTCACGATTTATAATAGACTGTTAATCTCAGGATGCGTGGACTACTTCACCAATACTTAAAATAGTATGGCTTTTCATTAGGTATATATTTCTAAAGTATAGGGGATGAAACATATACTAAATTCGAGCCCCGCGGCGGGCGCCATTGTTGCGTTCCCTGGTTTGGATAGATGACAAGGGAGGATACACGATGTGACTTATTAAAGTTTCCTTACTTAAGTATATATATATATAGCAATTTAGGCCAACAACCCCATGTATATAACCCGCAGCAAGACCTTAATGTTGTATAATAGAAGCACAGCTGTCAATGATACACTATCGACATATGTCTTTACATCATCACATGTAATGCAATTTGTGCAAACAGGATAAATAAAGAAAAAAAAAACGGGGGAAACTCTGTAATTGATTAAGAGTTTGAGTTAAAGCAGGGATCGAGCATATAATATTATCAGGACAAAGGTCTAAAGATGGAATAACGCACTGAAACACATAAAAGTACAAACATCACTAAAACCTGACAGATAATTACCCTCAAAGTAGCCCTAATAAAGTCGTAATTTTGCAACTGTTGCTGTGTCAATATATCACAGCAAAGATATAGTACACAACTCTATTTCAACAGAGTCGGTTGTTCTATAATTTGTACACTTTGTGAAATTAAGGTGTGGGGGGTAGTACCATAAAGCAAAAGGAATGAAATATGTATGAGAGGAAACAAGAAAATTTCTCTAGATATTTATTTAAATAAATTAAAATTTGGGAACATGTCTATACTGGCGAGATATGCTATTTACATAGTAAAATTTTAGATAGAGGTGACCTGAAGTTACTTTATAGCCCTTTAGGGCCCATGCGAAATCTAGGTTGGTTACTACACAAAAAAGGGGGGGGGCGCTAAGTCATAATGACAAATGGCTTACCTTTTCTCGAAAGTGCCGGCAAAGGTCTGGTCTCCCGTCTGAAAACTGTCCTCTCACTGAGCGACTCCGATTCCTCTGCCTTTTAGCCAAGAAACCCTCTTTTATTTATGTCTCTCTCCGTTTTCATTCGCTGAAAGAAACACCAATCAAAATGGCCAACGGCTCCAGTATACAATTTCATCGACGCCCCAGGCCTCTCCCATCAAAATAGAACATATAGTATTACCAAAACAAAAAAAAATCTAAAGAGAGAAACAGCCACGGCCCTAGTGTAAAATTTCAGACGCCAGGCCCCCCCCTCCACATGGATTGAAATACTATCCTCCCTTTTTCTCGGGACGGTATATATATATCGCCCCCCCTCCGTCTTAGCTAAAAATCGACACAGGCCCCTTTTCACTTGAACTGTAATATAACGCTTTCCTTTCTCGGGAAGGATATTTTATAAAGTTCAGTCCTTTAGAGATCTTCCTTCTCCATTTTTTTTTTCTGGTCACATTTACCTAAATTTTTGGTGAGGGGAATATATGTACATATGAAACAACAGCTTCCAGCGCGGATGTCTCTGGATGTTACTGGTGTCTTCTTCACCAGGCATCAGCTTTCGGCATGGAAGTCTGGTGTCATCAATTGTCTAGGTTTCTGGGCAAAAAGTGGTCTGTAAGTCTATGTGGGAGGGAAGCCATGTATCCATTTGATTTGATTATACATACGCCTTCTGTTGGGGTATGGTTACAAAAACGTGCCCCAACACATATTGTTGCACCAAGTTGCAGCTTTGCAGGGTCGTCAACCTTGGTTTCTTCCTTCTTGGTGTTATACGCGCTTACCGAGCGGGTTTCCATATTCAAAGCAAATAAATAAAGGTAAATAAAATAAATAACCTTTAAAGTTATTGTGTTTATTTTTTTTTATTCGTTGTTTTCCTCGTCGGTCGTGATCCGCAGTCTTCGTCCAGGTCCTCTCTCACTCCAATAACCAATCAAGATATATGTACAATAAAATATTACAAAAGGAATGATGATAATCTGAATAAATAGCTTTAAATAAATATTAAATATCATAGAATATTTTGAATAAATGTAGGGTGCGTTAAAATTGATGCAACAATATCTATTTTTTATATAAATATGAATGCCGGCCAGGCAGCCTCTATCTTTACAACAATATATATGTCTTAATTATTTACAAGGAAAAAAATAGTTCCTATCTACATCATGTTTAGGCGGTTTTCTCCAGTTCAGGGTCGTTCTCCTGTTGATCTCCCAATTCCACTGTGGTCCTCCAACAATTGGCTGTTTATTGGCGATGTCCTGGAGCATCTGTCCAGCACCGAATCACAGACAATATATATTAATTATGAAAGATTAATTAAAAGAGAAAGGCGTGTCCTAATCGTGCAACTAATTGCGTCATCTCTATCGGAATAAATATTAGCTTAGCTAATCGCTTTTTTTTTCACACACACACAAGCCTTTATTAAGACATTCCGTCTTATACAGACTATTCTCCTGTGATAAATGGATCCAAAAAGAAATGAGAAGCAGGGGGGAAATTGAATCCTCGCTCAGAAAAGAGAAAAAGAAAATAAAAATTAAAAAGACTGAGGGCGATTAATCGCTTTACAGAATTGATCAAATACCCTTTCTTGATTAGTCATGAAAATCTATCCACGTAAACGTTTCAGGTTGTTGGCCCTCATCAGCGTGGTGCAAGCTATACCTCAACGACCAAAAGAGCTAGTCTTTGAAGCTTCCTGAAAAATCAAAGAATGGTCTCAAAGACAATCTTTTTTGGTTGTTGGGGTACAGCTTGCACCACGCTGATGATGGCCACAGCATGAAACGCCTACATAGTTAGCTTTTCTTGATTAATAATAAAAAAGAGTATATAACCAATTCTGGAATAATTAAAAATCAACAAATAGTTTATATTTATTCTGACAGATGGCGCAAGCCATGAGCAAGTTTTATTTGCACGATCAGGAGATGTCTTTCTCATTATTTATTAACCTGATCCCAGTATCCATTTCTTGATTTCTCAGGAAGCATCTGGGACCAAATTTTGGTCGTAGAGGTACAGTCTGTACCACGCTGACGAGGGCCAACAGCCCGAAACGCGATGGTGTTTGATTTTCTTGACTTATCAAGAAATTGGAGTTGGCCAAATATCACGGAACAAATTAAATAAACGCTTAGTTTATTTTTGTTCCACTAGATGGCGCTCTGCCATCTAGAAATGCTCATGTGAGCCTGGTCAGGATATGCCTTTTTTAATTCTATATTATCAATAAATTGGGTTGGCCAAATATCGGGGAACAGGCTAAATCAATGTTTAGTTGATTTCTGTTCCACCAGATGGCGCTCTGCCTTCTGTAAAGCACATGTGCTCCTGGTCCGGATATGCCTTTTTTAATTTCAATATTATGTACTACTTTTCAAATAAATTGTTATTTTTCTTGAATTTTTCCAGGTTTTATTTTTGCTTGTAATTTCAAGGAGATATGAAATATAAATCTGAATTTTTGATAGCTTCCTCCTCTTAGATCATGTGTGAGCACAATTGCTGAAAAAATTAAATCTCAACTTCTACAATAGTTCTTAGTTGAAATCCTGCAATATACTCAGATATTGAGTTTATATATATTGTATTTTGAAAATTTAATATCACACACACCAATCAAGACCACTGGGCCTATACAGATTCACCAAAGGAAGGAAGCATAGATGAGCTCCTATACTCTAGGCAGCACAGAACACAACAACAGCCTCTAGGTCTGACGCATCTCTGGCCACACCTGCATATGTCAAGGTTAGTGTATCACTGAGTGTGGAATCAGCCGCGTTCTATTCTTCGCGCGCGCGCGCTTTCCTCATACAAATGAACCACGACATTAAAGATTTATAATTGTTTAGAATTCTAGTTGAAATGAATTTATGGTTTCCTGGGTCACGCGACTACAACAAGTTGGTTTAGGATCCTAGCCTGAGCTGCCTCTATAAATAAAAGGGTAACACGCCGAGACAAGTACTTCTGTTAAAATCGGGAGATATTATACGTTTTGAGTTGTTATTGTCTTTAAATAAACTATTTCTAGATCTCTACATGTCCAAATATTCGGGCGCCAGTGGCTGCAGAAAAGCAGACCACAAATTTATTCATCTATGGCACATGTAGAGACCTAAAGCTGTGCCGGCTAGCAATAGATGTTAAAGGGGAAATTAACCAACACTTTTCCTGGTTAAACATTTTATTTATTCTAATAAAATAAATTTTCAATGTACTACAAATATAGATAAAATAAAGGAAAAATACTTAAATAATATAACGCGCATATAAGATTTCATGGAAAAGGATTTAAAAAACTATATAAAGTTGAAATAGGGAGGAGTTTAATATACATATAAATATAAACACAAAAAAAGGCCTATTATGCCCTTATCCCCAGATTATCCCCACCTTCCTCGGCATCCAGTCACCCAAGTCCAGGATTCGAAAAAGGACAGCTAAGGCCGCAGCCAGCAGCCTGAGCCCTCAGCAAATCCCAGTTCTCAGCTTCTCAGGAAGAAGTTCTAACTAAAAATGTAAATATCCCGCTTCCTTGCCCCAGTGTTGCTGGACTCACCCCCCAAGGCTATCATCACTCTTCTCTCTCAGTGAAAAAAAAAATTAAAAGTATATTTAAAAAATAATAAAATTAAATTAAATGTAAAATTATTAAACAAAAAATTCACAAAAAAAACAAATAAAAATTATAAGGTATTGAATAAAAAAATAATTTTAAAAATATAATTTTAATTGTTGGAATTGGGCATCTTGGGGTCAGCTTGGGAAGGGTTCAGGGTTCGTGGTAAAGGTGGTGTTCTGCCTGAAGAACCTTCATCTGAAGCCTGTGGCTTGCCCATAGGCCTGCTGGAGTCTGCCTTGGTACTGGTGAGTGGCTTGACTACAGGGAAGGGGCGTCTGAGTCCATCTTGGACTCTGGCTTGAGTTCAAGTCGGCCACCATGGGACATGTGGCTCGACCACCAGGAAAGGGTGTCTGAGTTCATCTCAGACTAGTTTGGTAAGGCCAGGTCATCCACCACAGGTCAGGTGGCTTGACCACAGGAAGGGGTGTCTGAGTCTATCTTGGACTCTGGCTGTTGCCAAGGCTAAAGGTGGCTTCAGGCTCCATCTCGACACCTCGCAATCACCAGAGGTTTGTAGCTCAGATGGACAAAGGTGGGAAATGGTTAGGTTAGGTGGGGTTCTGGGTGATTTTGGCATGATATGGTCACGAGGTGTCCTAACACTACCAAGGTGGTGTTGAAACTTCTGTATATAAAATATGTATTTTTAAAAATATTTGATTCAAATATACCCTCATGTACAAAGCTTAAGGAAGTTGTACCTTTTAGAATGTATATCGGGTTTCAGACAATAACTCTGAAAGATATTACAGTGACCTTTGAAAACCCACGAGATAACCAAGTGTGAACATAAATGCCTCTCTCTACTTAAAAAAAAAGACACCCGCAGAATCAATTTCCTTTTTGTTCATGCGTGTATATAATATTTACAAATAATAATAATAATAGATGTCAGTGGAAGGATGGTCTAAACCATTGGTTTTCGACCGCTACGACCCAGGTTCGACTCCCGCATTTGACACTTTTTTTCTGATTAAAAAATGCTCCAATGGCCCCCGATTCTTGCAAAACTCCAACCCACCAGCGAGTGCAAGTAACCAAACGGGGCTCTGGCACATTTGTAAGTGCAAATTCGGACTGCTTTTCACATGTGTAGACATGTGGTGCATTTACAGTGAAAGCAGTCGCCTTCTTCTACCCACCATGATCATCATAGCCTGTATCACGTGTACTAGGGATATGCAAGAAAAAACAAATTATAATTAAAATTATTAGATATCAACTTAAATGAAATTTTGAAAATAAAAATGATTAAAATAAAGCAAAGAAATATAACTAAGCAAAGTACATCTTCTGATCGGGCAACTGAAAGCTTCTGATGGCTTGCGCCATCTTTTGGGATAAATATCAACTAATCTGTGATCTTGAATTATTCCAGAATATTGCTGTGGTAAAAATGATTAGTTGATATTTATTCTGACATATGGCGCAAGCCAGCAGTTGGTTTCAGCTTCGTGATCAAATGTATTTTTTATTATCCACTGATCCCAGTTGTTATGATTGATCCGGCAACACTGCCGACTCGACTTGTAAACACTCTTAGATATATAACCATGTTATAAGAAATAGATGTTAATAAATAAATACTTAGTTCAGTTGCATTCTGCGTGATCAAATAGACACAAGAACAACATAAACAACATGGTGGCAGCGGAAAAGTGAGTACTTTTTCAAATAAAAATATTATTGACAAATATTAGCGAAAAAAAGAAAACATGGACTTTGTTAGGCCTAGCGAACTCGCCTTGCACGGTAATGTAGCGGAAAATTGGCGAAGATTCAAACAGCGATTAATGCTTTATCTTGAAGCAACAGAAAAAGCCACAAAGCCTGATAAACTAAAAGTTGCCATTTTATTAAATTTTATTGGCGAAGAAGCCTTGGAAGTTTTCAACACATTTCATTTAAAAGAAGATGAAGCAGAAAATTTCGATCTTGTAATAAACAAATTTGATGATTTTTGCGAGCCTAAAAAGAACGTCATTTTTGAAAGATTCAAATTTTTTTCAGCGACCCAGAAGGATGGTGAATCCATCGACAGTTTTATAACAGAACTAAAAGGATTATCCACATCATGTGAATTTGAATCACAAAAAGATAGTTTAATTAGGGATCGCATTGTGTATGGAATACAAGACAAGGCTTTGCAGGAACGCCTCTTAAGAGAGCCCAATTTAACTCTTCTAAAAGCCATTGAAATGCGCAAAACAGATGAAATAAGCAAGCAACAGATCAAGATCATGCAGAACAACCAGAACATTTGTCAAATAAGAAAATATGAAAAGAAACACAGTCCAAAACAAAATCAAGAATCTGAAAAAGAATTCAAATGCCAAAGGTGTGGAAAGTCCCACAGAGCAAAAAATTGTCCTGCATGGGGTAAAAGATGCTCCAAATGCAAAAAGATGAATCATTTTGCAGCTTTCTGTAAAAGTTCAGCTATCAGAAGTCTGAATGATGAAACAGAAGAAACTGTATGGTCAATACATGAAGCAAAAGTAGTCCATACTTTGGAATGGAAAAAATCCATCATAGTGAATGGAAAGGAAATATGTTTCAAGTTGGACTCTGGAGCAGAAGTAAATGTTTTGCCATACACATTCACCAGACAAATGAAAGGTTTGGAAATATTTCAGACTAACCGAAAGCTAACATCATATACAGGACATGAAATCAAGATAAAAGGAATTGCCACACTAAATTGCAAAACTAAAAATAAGACGGAAAGTCTAAAATTTTTCATTGCTGATGGATACTATCAACCAATTTTAGGAATAGAAGCTATTGAAAAGCTTTCACTAATTAAGAAATGTGATGCTGTCCAAACAGAGCAGAACAATTCAGCAAAAGAAATTTTGAACAGGCACAAAAATATATTTGAAGGCATAGGAAGACTGCCAATTGAACACAAGATTAGACTAAATGAAAATACAACTCCAGTTATTGCTCCTAGCAGAAAAATTCCTTTTTCCATTAGAGAAAAAGTTAAAGCAGAATTGGAACGGATGGAAAAACTTGACATTATTGAAAAAGTTGAAGAACCAAGCGAATGGACACACCCTATTGTAGTGGTACAAAAACCTTCTGGAGATGTCAGAATTTGCATGGACCCCAGGGAACTGAACAAATATGTTCAGAGAGAGCGCTATATTCTGCCAACAGCTGAAACAATATTTTCTGAACTGAAAGGTGCTACAGTTTTTTCTGTATTTGATGCATCATCAGCTTTCTGGCAAGTCCCATTAGACAAAGAAAGCACCAACCTGTGCACCATTGCGACTCCCTTTGGAAGATTCCGGTTCAAGCGACTTCCCTATGGATTGAACAGTGCATCGGAGGTATTCCAGCGATGCATAAACAATATCCTTTCAGGTCTCCAGGGAACTGCTTGCTATATGGATGACATCTTGATCTATGGAAACACAATGGAAGAGCACAACCGAAACCTTGAAACAGTTCTTCGAAGGTTGGAAGAAAATAATGTCAAGCTCAATGCTAAGAAGCAGCAGATAGCTGTCGACAAAGTAAATTTCTTAGGCCATATAATCAGTCGAGATGGAATAGCCATTCAAGCTTCAAGAGCAGAGGCAATACAAAAGTTGAAAAGACCTGAGAACAAGACTGAAGTCCAAAGATTCTTAGGTATGGTAACGTACCTTGGCAAATTCATTCCTAATCTTTCTGACAAGACTGCACCTCTAAGGAAATTGATAAGCAACAAGAGTGAATGGAAATTTGGAGGCGAAGAAAATGATTGTTTTGAAAAACTCAAGGATATGGTTTCGAATGCTCCAATATTGACATTTTTTGACCCAACCAAGCCAATCACCATTTCATCTGATGCAAGCCAATATGGTATTGGTACAGTGCTCATGCAAGGGGGACAAGCAATTGAGTATGCGTCCTTCAGCCTGAATGCAACTCAAAGAAAATATGCACAGATAGAGAAAGAACTTTTGGCTATAGTCTTTGGATGTGAACGCTTCCAGTATTATATTTGGGGAAATGATGTTATTGTGGAAACTGACCACAAACCTCTCCTGAGTATTGTTAAAAAACCTTTAGAAAAGCTTTCCCCAAGACTGCAAAGAATGGTCTTACGTCTGATGAGATTTCAAATATCTTTGAAGTTTACACCAGGGAAAAACATGTTTGTAGCTGACCATCTGTCTAGAGATCCATTAAAAGATGAGGTGGACACAAGCTATTTAGAAGGTCAAACTGAATCAGTGCACATGTTGCTGGTTACCACAGATGAAAAAATAAAGAGACTACAAAAGGAAACTCATGGGGACCACACCTTGATACAACTAATAGAGTATGCGAAGAATGGATGGCCGAAATATAAAACTAAGGTCTGTGATGAAGCAAAACCCTACTGGCAATTTCAAGATGAAATTCATGTGAGTGACGGAATTGTTTACAAAGGAAATTGCATCATGGTGCCATCGACTCTTCGAAAAGAAATCCTGCAGATTGTTCATTCATCACACCAGGGCATAGCAGCTTCCAAAGAAAAAGCAAGATCAGCATTTTACTGGCCCGGCATGATAACACAAGTAGAAAATGAAGTGGAAAAGTGCAGAACATGTCAGGAATATTCAAGAAAGAATCCTGAGGAGTCAAGAATAGCTCATGAAATCCCTGAATTTCCATGGGAAAAAATTGCTGTAGATTTCATGGAGGTGAGTGGAACCAGTTCCATCTTGGTTGTCGATTACCACTCAAAGTTTGTTGAAATCCGGAAATTATCAAGCAAAAGAGAAACCGAAACCATCATGCAGTTGAAAACCATTTTCAGGACTCATGGAATTCCAAGAACTCTAGTTTCGGATAATGGACCCCCTTTTAACTCTACTGGATTCAAAAATTTGCTCAGAAATATGAATTCAAACACCAAACCTCCAGTCCCAAATATCCAAGATCTAATGGACAAGTTGAGAGGACAATTCAAACCATCAAAGGACTGATAATTAAAGCTGTGAAGTCAGGAAGAGATCCCAATCTGGCTTTGATGGAGTTCAACAACACACCTAAGTATGACTTGCCATCTCCGACCCAAATGCTTATGGGAAGATCTGTGAGAACTCTTTCGACATACACCCACAACAGTTGAAACCACTGTTTGACACAACAAAGAATTACCAAAAATTGAGAGACCATCAACAAAAGTATGCAGGAAGTCCAAAGAGAATTTTGAGACCTTTGGAAGTAGGAGACAACATCATGTTGCAGGAAAGGCATAGAAAATGGGTTCCGGCAACAGTGACCGCAAAGCATGAAACTCCACGCTCATATATGGTGAAAACACCAAGTGGGTCTGAATACCGCAGGAACAGGTCTCACCTTAGACCGAGAAAGTTCAGTGTAAAAGATTCTGCCCCAACAAGTCAAAGTCCAAGCATTCCTGGATCTCAAGCAGGGACAGCCATGGATGACAACATACAAGATCACGGAAGACCCACTTCCGAAAACAGAAGAGCATATGATCCAAGGGAGGACATTGCCAAGAAAGGTGAAGAATCATCTACTTCTCCTAGTGTGCGAACCCGCAGTGGTAGAACAGTGAGAAAACCTTTGCGTTATAGAGACTAGGAGAACTGCAATCCTTTTTTATTTTTGTTTAAAGGAAACATGTTATGATTGATCCGGCAACACTGCCGACTCGACTTGTAAACACTCTTAGATATATAACCATGTTATAAGAAATAGATGTTAATAAATAAATACTTAGTTCAGTTGCATTCTGCGTGATCAAATAGACACAAGAACAACATAAACAACACCAGTAGTTCAAAAGCGTAATATCCAAATATTCCAAAAATATTCTCAATATTACCAAAAAATAGAGATTCTGAAATAATTTTATCTATATATCAGCTTATATTTAATATTGAAGCAAAGTATTTATTATTTTATTAACATATTATTAATTTTGATATATTTTATTACTTTACGTAAGCGTTGATTTCATCCCATCCTACAAGAGTAGCGCTATGAAGGAATTTAAATTAATTTATATATTTATTAATTAATAAGGGCAGTAGAAAATGTTTTATTTTAAAAATAATATTACGCGTCTAAAATAGTTTCGTAATTTGACAACAGATGGCGCGCTGGTGTATCGCAATATAATATTAATAATAATTTGATATGAGTTTTGATTTTAAAAAAATAATGGTATAATATACATTTAGGGTCCCCCTTATTGCTTACATTGTTTTTTGTTACTGTCAATCAAGTCAAGTTTGACTTTTGGTGTATATATGGATAAATTTTCTCCATTTTGATCAAATATTTTGACCATATAGTTTTCTCAGTAGTGCTTGTTTATTTACTTTAAAAAAGTGACTATAATTCAATACCCCTTTAAATGTCCTAGAAAAATGTTTACTAGTCGTGAATGTTTTGATGAATTTATAATCATCTTAGCAGACTATTATTCAACAACAGTACTCTTTTTTATTCAATTGAAATTCTGATTCCTTTGGCTGTTGATTCAAAGAATTTGAACTGAAAATGTATATATACACAGTAAAATCTGTGATTTTACATACTGGTAAAATGGCAGGACTAAATTTATAGAGAATTTAATTTAATAGAAAACAAAATTAGTTTTTTTTTAATTTGCCTAAATATTTTCAATTTAATTGTTTTATTTAATTAATTTTAACTCTTTTGGCAACACAAATAATCGAGAGCTTAAAATAATACATTTTGACTATTGACCATAACTGTAAACAAAAATATTCGGGCTCGATGTAAACCAAATATGAAGGTAATTTATATGGTTTTCTTCAAAATATAATTTATTATGAGTTTACGTATGTGAGATAACTCTTAAATTGCCATGAAATTAAGTAAATATTTAAATATAAGAGTATTCTAAGTTATATATAAAATGAAAAATAGAGAAATGTTTAGGGTTGCCATGGTTACCGATATAAACATATACTTTTTTTTTTTTTACAATTATTAGAAAATAATAATGATAGCAAACTATTCTATAGATATTTATTTATAACATATTTCTCTCCTTAGAAATAACTTTAATTTACTAAAAAAAATATTTTTTTTTATTAAAACCACCAAAACTATTTGAAACCAAAAAAAGTTCTACCCTAAATAAAAAGATACCTTATCGTGTTTATATACATGTGTATATATACATTTTCAGTTCAAATTCTTTAATTTAACAGCCTAAGGAATCAGAATTTCAATTGAATAAAAAATAATCTTGTTGTTGAATAATAGTCTGTTAAGATGATTATAAATTCATCAAAACATTCACGAATAGTAAACATTTTTCTATGACATTTAAAGAGGTGTTGAATTATAGTCACTTAAAGTAAATAAACTGATTGGATTTGAAAAATGTTTCAATTAAAGACAATTGACAATTAAAAACAGTTTATTGTCATCTAATCAACAGTAGGGAGAGAATTTACAGCTATTTTTTAAAAAGGGAGAAATATATATAACAGACGGAGCCCCTCTCCGGAGGGACGTCTGGATTTCATCAGGAGCTTAAAGCCGTCTTGAGTTCAGACAGGCCGTTGTGGATTATGAAATCCATGTTCCCAGCATGCTCGATGACTGTGTTTGAATTAAAGTTAAGGAGGACAGACAAAATCCTAATGGGATGGTTAACACAGATGGGGACAGAATGAAAGCCGGGGATAAGCATTCAATTTCTTTCTTGTAATGAAGAAGGACATTCTCTTGTTCTTGAGAAAAGAAATCACTCCCAAAAGACAGAAGAACCAAATATATTTGATCAACGGCATAGACAATTAAAATAATTTTATTGACATCTTGTCAATACATGCAAAATGCACAATCTGTACTATTTAAAAAAGATAATATGCATTATATTGTTGCATCATTATTAATGCGCGTATTTTAAAAATTATTTATTATATTATTTTTAATATATTTAAAATTTAAATTATATATTTACTTATTTTTATAAAACAGATTATTACTATAAAATATTATGTACTATAAAACATTTGTATTTTGATACACTAAATACCCCACCTGCTTTAAACCTTGATGTGATAAATAAAGAGAGATTCTAGGTGCTACCTAAATATATAGTTGTCTTATTATTGACTGGTTTAACCTTGTAGGATGGTTGAGACACGTTCTGGAAAGATGCAAGACGCGTCTGAGGAGAGAATCAAGACTGAAGAATCTGCCAAATCGCAGCTTGGTGCAACAATATACACTATGTACAATGAATATGGCGCCTCTGCCAGCGCTGTAGAGTTTGGTGGAGAATCGCCAGTGGGTCTCCAGTGACACCATGCATAGATGGAAGAAGACACTGACAAACCACTTCTATATCAATCACTGATGAGAAAACTATATGGACAAATATCTAATCAAAATGGAGAATATTTGTCCATATATTCACCAAAAGTCAAACTTGACTCGATGAACGCTAACAAAAAATAATATAAACAATGAGGGCCACCTAAATGTATATTCTACCATTATTTTTTAAAAATCAAAACTCATTTCAAATTATTATTAATAGCTAAAAAAATGGATGCATCAATTTTATTCTTTCTCATTCATGGGCATTTTAAAAATAATTTTCTGGACTCAAATTTCATTGATTCCACAAGGATCAAATATAAAATTTTCTTTATTTAAAAGGGCATATATTGGATCAAAGAATAATTCATTTACCAATTATAAGGCACAATTTGGATTACAGATTATAAACACAAGGTAATAAGACCAAATTCAAATAAATAAATAGTGTGTGATGTTTCAGTAGCAGCGTTGTTACCATCTTCAGACAAAAGTACTTTTTTCTGAGGATGATAACAATGTTGTTACCGATAAGGCACAATTTGGATTATAGATTATAAACACAAGGTAATAAGACCAAATCCAAATAAATTAATAGTGTGTGACGTTTTGGTAATAGCGTTGTTAGCATCTTCAGACAAAAGTGCTGAATGCAGTACTTTGATTATAGAATTATGTCAGGAAACTGCCATCGAGACAATTTGCATATTTAGTGGATTAAAAATGATTATTATGATTGGATTATTTAGTTCTAGAGTAGAACCTCCATTAGAGGACACTCATGCAAGAGAACACTTCTCTACAAAGGACAGTTTTCAATTCTCTGGTAAGGACACCTTTTCCTAAAGAACACTTTGGCTCTGCAACTAGGTATTGTCCTTTACAGAGAGGTTCTACTGTATTTAAAAAGAAAAACTTAGAAGTCACCTGTCTTGAGGTTTTCCTGTCTTAGGAATTGATTTTTAATAGGAACCATTTAAGAAAATAAGACCTAATCCAAATCATTTAATAGTGTGTAACGTTTCGGCAACAGCATTGTCACCATCATCAGACAAAAGAAAAGATTTTATTCTTCTGTCTGATGATGGTAACAATGTTGTTGCCGAAACGTCACACACTATTAAATTATTTGGATTAGGACTTATTTTCTTGTATCTATAATCTATAATCCAAATTGTGCTTTATCAGGAACCATTCATGTTTTTTTTCTAATTTAGTTTTCGTAGACATCCGAACCTGTCTAACGTACCCACCTCTGAATTTCTAAATCCCCATAAGACTAAATATGTTGAATATCCTATAGTAAAAGTATCATTGAATTAGGAAAAAGAAAAAATAGCTTTAAGTTTATTGTAAACAATTTTATGTGATACTCACTGCTCACTTTCTTACTGCTACTCTTTTTGTGTTGATTTCTTGCTTCCCTCTTTCTTATTATTATTATTTTTTATCCTTTTCTTATTTTTTTTTCTTTCTCTTTTTACTCTGTATATATCGTTATTTCCTTTGTCTCACTGCTTTGTTCTTATGCATACCTCTGGTGAATCCTGTATAGGGTCAGTGACCCTAAATAAAGGCTTTTTTGTTGTTGTTGTTGTTGTAAACAATTTTATTCAATACACTTGTCTAAATTCAAAACTATTATAGACACATAAGATTCTTTTTAAAAATAAACAATTTCTACTGCCCTTACTACAATGGAAAAATTAATGGGAGGGCCTGGCTCATTAGTGGTGAACCCTCCCAGCGGTTTCGCCAGTTTAATCTACCATACCGCTGTTATATTGCATTTTTGGAACTTCCTTTTATAGCGATACTGTTGCTAGACTCTTTGAATGGGTATTTTAGATGAACTATGGACATAAGCTTTGAGGATAGTAGAATTACATACAATTATAAATATATAAATCGTCTAAGCAGTCAACCTCTCTTGTTGTTGTTTGTTGATGTGTGTCTTTCTCACTCCCCAAGTAGAAAGTTTGGTCTAAAGAATGATGATAATAAAATTCTTGGTACCAGGTAGAAAATCCCAAAAAACAGACCCTCCAACTAAACAGAAGGGAATCAACACAGTCAGCCAGATGGAAATCTGGTCACCTGCGCCCTCTAGTCTATAAAGAGGGAGCCAAAAGCTTCCCCATGTGCACTAGGTGCAAAACCAAAGAGGCCACTCCCCAACATTTACTAAATTGCATTGGAAAGGACAAAAGATCCCTGTACAGAGAAACAAGAAGAGTTCTTGAGCTTCTTTATGAGCACAACCTCCAAGATCTTGTCTAATTTAGACTAAAAGGATAAGTAAAAAAAAAATGATAATAAAATTTGACTCTCTATGTCGCAGAGAGTTTTTTCACTCCCCAACCGTACCCACGGCCAAGGACCTATCTACTTCAACTGGCAGAAAGGTGGAGGCAACTTCCTGGTGACTACAGGGTGAGTGCATCGATCTACAATCTCTTTATCTACCTGGAACATCTGCTCTATGCTCTTTTTGAAGCCATCAGAATGTCCTTGTACTGTATTTGTCTTCTTCTTTCTTATCTCCACTCAATCATATTAGGGTATCAAGCTTGTAAAGCTTAAGACTAGACAACCATCATGACTGGGTGAAGTATAATACGTCTGCCTTTGTCATTAAGACTGGGAGCACTACTCAGTGGCAGGCCAACTTAGCTCCAAAAGAAATGGCCGCCTCTGACATGAGGAACAGACACCATGTGCAGCCGCTCCTAACATGGAGTACAAATGCTGCTCATCCTATATCCCTGGATTAGGAGCCCTTACAGGGTACTATCAGCCGGGGCAGCTGAGCCCAGGTTTTATAGTGATCTTGTTACTGCTCCCCCTCCTCCTTTTTCATCCGGGCTTGGGACCGGCAAAGGCGGAGTTACTGTATTTGTGGAACAACTAAACCAAAGTCTTACCACCAGTTGACAACTACAGTTAAACTTCCCTTTAGCAGACATCTTGCTAGCGGGCACCTCTCTACAAAGAACAGTTTTCATTTGCGAAATTACCATTTTTACAATTTAGCAACTTTCCGGTAAGATGACACCTCTCCCTAAAGGGCACTCTGGCTCTGCAATTAGGTGTTGTCCTTTACAGGGAGGTAGTTCTACTGTATATGGATTGACCATCTTGCTGGAGATGATTGAAGAAGAAAACCAGCCTTGTGGGACTCTGTTTCTTGGATATTCTAGGACATCTGGTACAGTAGAACCTCATTCCCTGTGAAGGACAAAACCTAATTGCAGAGCCAAAGTGTCCTTTAGAGAGAAGTGTCATCTTACTGGAGAGCAGCTAAATAGTAAAAAAATAGTTGTTGTTGTTGTCGTGTCCAAAGAAGAGTCTCAGATGTCTCCATGCATCTCCATCACAGCAGCAGCAATATCCACTATCTTGGGTGTGTAAAGCTGCTGCTCTGGGTCTAAGTAAAAAAAAAAAGTAATTTTGCCATTTAAAACTGTTCTTTGTAGAAAGGTCTCCTTTAGCGTGAGTGTCCTCTCATGTAGTAATAAGTACTGCTGGTAGAAGTAGTCAAAATGTGACTTTATTTAAGGTCTCTTACATTGAATAGGAATGGATTGAGAATTTGGCTTTGCAACTATGTGTTGTCCTTTAGAGAGAAATCTCCTCTTACTGGAGAGCTGCTAAATAGTAAAAAAATGGTAATTTTGACATTGAAAACTGTTCTTTGTAGAAAGGTCTCCTTTAGCGTGAGTGTCCTCTCATGTAGTGATAAGTACTGTGCTGAAAGAAGTAGTCAAAATGTGACTTTATAGAAGAGAATGCTGAAATGTCATGTAAATAATTTCCACACCTGAGGTCTCTTTCATTGAATAGGAATGTATTGAGAATTTGGCTCTGCAACTATGTGTGGTTATTTTGAGAGAAGTGTCCTCTTACTGGAGAGTTGCTAATTAGTAAAAAAATGATAATTTTGACATTGAAAACTGTCCTTTGTAGAGAAGTGTCCTTTAGCACGAGTTTACTTTCATGGAGGTTCTACTGTAATAAAAGTACTGTGCTGTTTGCAGTAGTCAAAATGTGACTTTAGAGAAGAGAATGCTGAAATGTCATTTAAAGAATTTCCACACCAGAGGTCTCTTTCATTGAATAGGAATGGAATGAAAACCTGGCTCTTTGCAACTAGGTGTTGTCCTTAAGAGAGAAGTGTCCTCTTATTAGAGAGTTGCTAAATAGTAAAAAAATTCTAATTTTGTCATTGAAAACTGTTCTTTGTAGAGAGGTGTCCTTTAGCGTGAGTGTCCTCTCATGTAATAATAAGTACTGCTGATAGAAGTAGTCAAAATGTGACTTTAGAGAAGAGAATGCTGAAATGATTATAATTTTGGTGATTAAAACTGTCTTTTGTAGAGATGTGTCCTCCAATGGGAGTGTCCTCTCATGGAGGTTCTACTGTAATAATAAGTACTACTGGTAAAATTTACTACCTTTCTATCCCAGAGTGTTTTCAGACTGTTGCGGGTGTTGCGCAGACACGATCATTCTGTGTCCATCTACAACCGACATGGAGTAAAGGTGGATCAGATCAACATGCCCGGGTGAGTGGACTCTGGAGTTGGTGTTTAATGGGCAAAAACAGGCTTTTTCATTGACCTTTCTTCACATGTGCTTTGTCCAAAAGAAGATCAAAGAAATTATAAAGTACAATTTGGATTATTGATTATAATAAAAGAAAATAAGACCTAATCCAAATAATTTATTAGTGTGTGACCTTTCAGCAACAGCATTGTCACCAGACAAAAGAATAAATTTTTATTCTTTTGTCTGATGATGGTAACAATGCTGTTGCTGAAATGTCACACACTAATAAATTATTTGGATTAGGTCTTATTTTCTTGTAAGATCAAAGAAATGTATAATCTTGATGTGCTCAATAAGTGGTCTCTTCTTTTTTTAAATAGTGCAGACTGTGCACTTTGCATGCATTGACAAGATGTCAATAAAATTATTTTAATTGTCAATTGTCAATAAATGGTCTTTAGCCCTTCTTATTTATCCATTTTTTTGTGTGTGTGTGTTTTGAATTCCCCATATTTTTGAGACCCAACATCATTCTTACTACATCAGCATTGATAAGCCAAAATTTGATATAAATTGATTTAAAAATCTGCTGGATATAAATGAAATAATACAACACAGGTATCTTCTGGAGATGTGTTTCTTTACATTTTTCTTAACGCAACTTCAAGCTTTCAGGCATCTCTGCCCTTCTACAGGAGTACATAGAAAATGAATTAAACACTGTTTTACATCTAACAGCATTTTATTTGTTTTTTTCTGCAATCCTGTAGAAGGGCAGAAATGCCTGAAAGCTTGAAATTGTGTTAATACAAATGAAAAGAAACACATCTCCAGAAGATACCTGTGTTGTATTATTTCATTGAAATTTGGATTATAGAGAGATGAGAAACACAAGGTAATAAGACCAAATACATATAAATAGTGTGTTACGTTTCTGTAACAGTGTTGTTACCATCTTCAAACAAAAGTGCTGAATGAGTGCAGAATTTTGTCTGAAGATGGTAACAACACTGTTACTGAAATGTCACGCATTATTTATTATATTTGGATTTGGTCTTATTACCTTGTTTTTATAATCTATAATCCAAATTGTGTGCCCTATAATCTCCAAGATGTGTAGCCAATGATCAGATGGGAAGCTGTGTTCTACTCATGGTTTTGGTGCTGTGTAGAATGGTGACTGGCATGGAGTGGGACAAAGATGGAGACCTGCTAGGCCTGATATGTGACAAGTCTCCCAGCATTGTCATCTGGGATTCCAACACCCGCAGGATCTCCCAGATTGACACCGGACTCAGGTTGGACCAGTAGCAACACTTGACATTTGAGATTTGTTGTCTCTCTTTCCTCCTTCCTCACACACATTTCCACCTTTCTATTTTAGCCTCTTGGAATTTTAAATTGAAATCTATTCTGATATTCTGGCATACTAGTTACGAGATTCCTTTCATTTAAATGTCAAGCCACGACTCAGGATAGAATCCTGCATTGGGCGCTTTTTTTTTCTGAATTAAAAATATGCTCCAATGGCCCCTGGTTCTTTCAAAAGTCCAACCCTACAAGCGAGTGCAAGTAAACAAATGGGGATCTGACACATTTGTAAGTGCAAAAGTCAAACTGCTTTCCACATATATGTAGACATGTAGTGCACTTACAGTAAAAGCAGTAAATATAACTACTACTTAACACAATTATTATGGCCTTTACCACACATACTAGGGATATATGTAAAAAATAATTACAGTTCATATTATCAAGAGTTAAAATGTTATAATACCTTGATAAAGGTTGGCGTTCATCCAACTGAAATATTGGTAAAATAAATGATATTTTGATCCAATATATGTCTTTTTAATCTTCTTCTTCTTTCTTATCTCCACTCAATCACACTAAGGTATCAAGCTTGTAAAGCTGCCTTTTTAATTAAAGATTATAGTCATAATATTAA